>BSSO01000776.1:0-28804 GCA_030267885.1 Mesembryanthemum crystallinum
TAAACACGTCACTAATCTAACAGAAAATTTAACACCGTCAAGTCATCGGACCCTAAATGAAAATGAATTCAAATGTTAGGTACCCTAAATGGGAATATGCAAATGTGGGGCACCCTTTTTAATATTACACCAAACCTCCGGAACCCTTTTTAAAAATTTTCCTAAACAATATAAGAAGATCATAGAATATGTCCATTATATAATGGCGAACCAACTAATAATCATTTTATATCTAATCAATGATGATTTATGATCCCACCACCACTACCACCACCAATGATCTTTTCATCTCCCACCATTTTATGATTTATCACCACCAGGCGTTACATTTTAAGCTTCCATCAATATCAAAAACAGTAATCCCTCAAAGTCCACCCAAAACTCTAAAAATCTCAACTCTATATAAAGACTTGTTTGGCTTGCTCTTTTTTTCCCTCTTCCCCAAACTCCCCCCCACGTGATCTAATTACCTCCCCTCAATTATCCCCACGTGTTTATTTCTTCCACCCTCCATATTTATAAACCACCTCCCCAAACACTCCCTTGTACTCTCTCAGAACCCATAACCATGAAGCTCGAAAAGTCACCCCTTCTATTCACAATAGTCACCCTATTAATAACACTCACAATATGGTACACAATCACAACCGTCGAATCCATCCCATCACCATCATCATCAGCATCAACGGCCAAAGCGAGTTCCGATGATGATGACACCAACTACTTCCCCACCACTACCACTAACTGGCTAGGCTTGACTATCTCCTCCAAGAACCAGACCTCATCATCCGCCATGCGCCGCCGCCCATCCACCACTTCAAAAGCCGTGTTGGGGCGGTTGGAGGAGGTTCTTGCGGCGGCGCTGGAGCCGAAGGCGGTGGAGTGGATCAAGGCTTTAAGGCGGAAAATCCACCAATACCCGGAGCTTGCCTTTGAGGAGTTTAACACTAGTGCTTTGATTCGAGCCGAGCTAAACGGGCTTGGTATCGGGTTCAAGTACCCGCTTGCTAAAACGGGTATTCGGGCTTGGATTGGATCCGGTGGTCCCCCCTTCGTTGCTCTTAGAGCCGATATGGACGCCTTGCCTATTCAGGTAATTTTCCCTTCTCGTTTTTTAGTTGTAGCATTATTATTTCTTTCCTTTTTTTTCTTTTTAAATTCCTTTTTTGCCTTTTAAAAATGAAAGATTGATTGTTATTCTTTATTTTTTAAAAAAAATTTAATAGGTAATTGGTTGTCTTGTTTTGTTTTTCTTCCGCATCTTTTTCTACTTTATGTATTATTTTCTAATAGGTGTATAATAAGATAAGTTAAAGGTCAATTTTAGCTTAACCATCGCAGTCTCGTCTACACATGCCATTTTGGGAAATCCAGGCGAGTCATAATAGCTTCTCGTATATACAAGAAAAAGATCGGATGTATAAGACATTTTTTTTCACTTGTGGTCCTAAAATAAAAGTTGTCATCGTGCAATCAACGTTAGTCATCTATTAAAGTAGTTTTGTTTTACATGTACTTTTTATTTTGTAAGTACTGAAACTTTAGTGAATATGAATATTCTGCATATAGAAATCTCGTATATAGAAGTTTTTTAACAAGTAAAAAACGAAGACACTGTTACTATGTGCTTTACTTAGTGTATGTTATAGAAGATTTGGCCTTGTGCTAAGAAAATATACCATGAGAATAATTAGATAAATTGTAGCCAGTGACATTATTCTTATTCTTTCAAGACACAAATAAAAGCAGAGAAAAGTTTGTCATGTCTCTACTCTCTATAAGAACCAGTTAGTTCTCCCAATTTTTCTTAGTAATTGTTGTCTCAAAATTAAAAAATAGTGACAATAGATGACTTAAACCTATTTTTCATAACTTCTAATAAGATAGAAAATAATGACTAATCATATTTAATTAGTTTTTGTGAAGTTACATATATAAACTAATATAATTTTGTGTAACAACTAATTAACTTTGTAAATTAATAAATAAAAAAAAAAATCTTATAGGGCAATCTTACTAAGAAATTAAGCAATTGTTTTTCTGATCTTAAATGAAAATTTGAAATTACTTTTCATGTGAAACAAAATTCGTAAGGCGCAAGAGTATAAGCAGAAAATTTCATAACGTTAAAAGTGAAGGTGCATTTGTGGGCTTACACTATGGGCCCCATTAAAGGCTTCGAGATAAAGGTGTCATGGTGTGTGACCCTCGTGGCCTATATCATACTTTTGGTAACACAGCTGCTTCTTGTTCCCTTTCCCAACAATTTCATTTTAAAAAAAAAAAAAACTACACCCTCCGTTCTCAATTGAAGTTGATACTTGGTAATCCGCAAGTCACATGTTGCATCAACTTCAACTGAGAACGGAGTGAGTAATAATTAAGGTAATATAAAATCACACAAAATCTGTATTAACAATGATGGTATTAGGTAAAAACGGTTTAAAAAATTGTAAAAAATAAGTTAGCTCTCTAAAGATTACTAATAGAGTAATAGTCTATGCGGGATCAAGCCAATAGTCAGAAAATATATGATCAACTTTTCACGTGAATAGCCCTCAATTCTCAAACATTTATGTCATTCACCATCTTAAAATTAGTTAAATTTTTTTATTTTTAAGGAGAGTCATAATAAGTATTATTTTGTTACCAAGTTATAAATTTAGTTAATCAAACTATCACTTTCTAAGAAAAGTAATGTATGTAGGTTCACCGATTATCTTATTTATTCATCACGCTCACGAGCCAAATCACATAAATCCCATAAAAGTGAGACAAATAATATTGGAATCACAAATATACCCTACTTTTTTTCCTTTTTATTTTTTTGAGGGGATATATTAGTACTACTTATGGATGATTATTATAACACTTGTAACTCATTTATACGAATGCAATTGTGGTTTGTGATATAATGTACCATTCTAATACTCTTTCCGACTCAAAATGTGGTATGCATTTACTTTTAGCACAAATTTTAAGAAAAGTGTACAATGTCTCAAATACCCCTACTTTTGAGGGTGAGAGGAGAGAAAGGGGATTGTGGGTGTGGGGAGAATATGAGGGCAAACTTATGACTTTTGCGCAAAAGTTAGTTCAAAAAAAGAAATGTCTAACACATTTTGAGTTGTACCAAAATGGAAAATGTCTAACATATTTTGAGTCGGAAGGAGTAAGTCATAAAAGAAAGGAGGGGAAAGTGATTTCTAATTAAGAGTGTTATAAGTGGCTCCAAATATTTAATTTAATCTCGATCAACTAGTATACAAGATATAGACTAGATATAGAAAGTATATTATATGAATATATACTATCATAATATAGCCAATCATTGAAGTGCTAAGTTTTGCTTGATTGACAATTACTATACCTTCAAGTTATGATGATTTTATATTTTCATGTATTATAAACCAATACATTAAAGCATTAGATAAAATGTCCATGCAAAAGTACGTGTCATGATATTAGATGAAGTTCGTGCTCGTTCGGTGATCCCACCTCAAAAAGATTCTCATTAAGTTGCATATGGCTGGTGTAATAAAAAGTGTCTCTCAGATCTAACCAACTGCACAAATGATGGGGATATTTTTCTAATGCTACTAATAAGTGTCCTCAAATAATTGGAACTTTCATTTTTGTCTCTTTATATATGAAAGGGAAGTAATAGAAAATGTCTGGGACACAATTAATTATCGGTAAAAAAAAAGAAAAAAAAAAGAAAATAATGAATTGAATGAAAATACCTCCTCTTCTATAAAATCCAGCTTCTATACAATGAATAGTAGTTAGTGTGCGTGGCCTGAGGGATAATCTCTATTCTCTAGGGTAGCCTGCTTATCGCCTAGGGCACCCACATTAACTGCCAATAATTTTCATTTCCATCATGTGTGTGCCCATTAATTAATGTTTCCATATTATTGATTGATTCTTTTTCTTTTACAATTAGTTCACATTTGCGAAAATTATTAGAATTTTACATTTTAGTAACGAAACTAACACACGGATCAAGTTAAACGCTAAATAAGTAATTAGATCCGGTCCCCTTGAACCTGATACTCTAATCCTTGAGTTTTAGTAAAATATATAGTAACCAAAAGTAACACACGAGTCTTATATATTTTTCTTGATCTGAGACGACATCATCATTTTATAAGGTTTTCTATACAACTGATGTCAATATAAGTTCACTTACGATGAAAAGATATCTTTGATTAAAGTGTTTTTTTTACATGAAAGTCGCGTATTGTCATTTTTCAGAAATTAATGGAAGACTAAGATATGAATAACATTGTCATCATACATTATTAATATAATTGTGAGGGTTAATAATGTTAATTAAGGAGATGCATGCATGCATGCAGGAAGGCGTAGAATGGGAATACAAGAGCAAAATAAACGAGAAAATGCATGCTTGTGGGCATGATGCACATGTTGCCATGCTCCTTGGTGCTGCCAAAATACTCAAGTCTCGTCAACATCTTCTTAAGGTACGTACGTACCAATAATACTGTTTTTCGTCGTTAAAAGTTGTATAGATAATGGTCATAGGGTTCACAGTTACTTCACACTACTCATTGCTCTTTAATTTTCTTGTATGTGCTTAGTTTATTTTTAGATGGTTTATTTACAAACGTATATATAATGTGTATCATTTCATGGTCCATACATGAATTGATCTGTTCTTATTTCAAGGGTACCTTGTGACTTTATTTATTTGTTTGTTTGTTTGCTTCTATTATTATATGGTGTTTGCTTTACTAAACCTCACTTTAACTTCAGGGGAGGGGTACTCACTAGTGAGCATCTTTCTAACTTGGGATACTACCATTGCATAAATCGCTTTATAAAACATCTCTTATGAGACATACTAACACTAAAATTTGAGTGTATATGTAACATGCATGGCTAGCTAATGTAGTCTTAGGAGATATATAACAGTCAAAATTTAGGAAGATTCTTATTATGACAATTATGTTTTCTCCCAACCATATATAACTATTTGGCGTGGTGGTTTAATTTATGTTTAATAAATTAGGGACATTCCTATACGAGTCTTTTAGCATTAAGGCTAGTTAATCCTTGTACATATACATCAATATCATACAAATCCCCGACATAATGACACTGACTTTCAACAAGATTTATTTGCCCTGTGATTATTGATGGAGCTATATATCATCTAAATTCATATTAAGCTAACCAATCAATTTTTCTTTTTCTTTTTCATTTACTTTTTGGTTGTAACTTCCCCAATTTATAATAAGCATGTGTGAATGTGATGTGGGACAACAAATTGAAATTGTTACCCCTTTGAGCTCATCAAAGGCCTGAGTGAGACATTGGGGGTCATCACTATAGTTGGGTAGTATGTACGTAGTTGCTGTTCAACATCTGCGGTTAATATAAGAGTTTAAGACTATTCTAGAAAAAAGCACACACAAGTTATGACAAACAAACAACAAATGTAACTAGTAGGTGCCTAGGTGGGGTATTCATTATTTCTCAAACGTTTTTATTGTTTCTGTCCTCATACTTTTATAGTGTGATATTTTTTTCGGGGATTGATATATTTTAGATTGTTGCCTATAAAATGGATCTCTTTTTATCAATCTAACCCTAATAATCACTCAAAAAGAGTAGAGATTATATGGTTTGACTATAGATGATCGTGCCTAAGTTATAGGACGAACGGAGAGCGCAAACCGAGATATGGATCAAGTCTAGCTGTACGAAAAATAAAAGATACATTAATAACTACAATGAGGAGGGCATTATGCATAGTATATAGACATAAAAATTTGGTTTTTCAAAATAAAAAATCGAAAACTCAAGCTCTTAACCCTGGATTTTTCTATTCAACCAAGAGATTAGTTACCTCTATGCTCTCAATTTTGAAATCCCAAGATACATTCATCTTGCTCTTTGTACTGCTAAATACCAAGGAAACTGCAGTTCTAACTGTTAACTATGTCCAACTCCTAGGGAAAAAAATAACTTGGATCTTGGGCCTTAAACAGAGTAAAAAAGAATTGATACCATATGATGTAAGAATCATAATTCAGAACAAAAGATTTGTATGTCAACTAGTAATTGTTCATCCTAGTCATAGTCATAGGTTAAGTGAAGATGTTTCCTATGATAACATATATTGTTTGTGGTCCTGTTTAGTACAAACAGCAACTTGTACCTTTTATATCTGCTATATTCCAATCAACATGGTACTGTAACAACTAATTTGAATGCAGCGTGTAAAAACTTGTGTGGACAGCCTTAGTTGAAGGCATAGGTAGAGATTTCCTATGAGATTCTTGGATATATTCATAAGATCATTGGATGATAGTGGGAGATGATTTTGTTCTGCTTTTTGCTCTTATGTATATGTTTAATTTACAGCCAATATACACGTTACTAATTGGTCCCATTTTTTTTTTTTTTTGGTGATTCCCTTTCGCTCCTAATGACAATGACTTTGGAACAAACATGACGATTATCGCGTCTGCATAATATCATCGTACTTTTTCTATGTGAAGTTATTTGAAATATCATCAGTCATCAACTAACTGCTCTTTTAAATAGTGCATTGTCAGCATATTAATGAGTCATTCTTATTTTGCTACGTGTCTCATTAGTTATCTTTGGAAATAAAACATGTGGAGACCAGCCAACCATTTAAAGGAAAAAATAGTTCTCATGTCTATATGATTAATGATATGATTCATTTGAAAATATGTGATGTGACAATCTCCAATTTGAAGTTACAAACCTAATTATATACTTTAACTTTGATTAACTTTAAATATTCATTGCAGTTTTGACCTAGATGATGACCTACTCCCCCTCCAAACCTCACATATATCTTAATCTATGATGAATAATTATAGTATAAAATTGCCGGCGCAAAGAATATCCAAATCATACTCACTTGTTTAAAGATTAAGAATCATATTCTTTACCTATTTGAGTCTAAGTGATCGAACAATTTGTATTTGTCCCTAAGAAGTATCTTTATTATTTTTAACTAAATATCTTGCATGTGTTGTTTCTTATCCTTTTAATTAACAAAATAATTGATTCTTTTTCTAAGAATGATTGGAAACTGCCAATTAATCACATGTCATACAAGGAAACAAACTCTATCTATCTGTTGTCAATGTCTTTCTGTGTCACTCAAGCAATTTGATAACCTTNTTTGGGGTCTAACAAAACAAAATGGAAGACTTATAAATGACTTGAGGTCACACATTTTAGGAATCTTGTGAGTATAGTATTGGCCTTGCTCTTTGTCATTCTCCCTGTAGTTGTTTTCATCAGAATTTTTTATCAGTTTGTTACAGAATTAATCAAATTATCTGATATGCTTTTAGTTATCTAACTACCACTTATTTTATGCAAATTAAAAGTGGTCCTTCAGTGAAGTATAGCTAGTAAGTAAAAGTTTTATAGTAAGAAATTTTGATGAAAAAAAGATTAGCTAGATGATAATGTATAGCTGCAAGATGTTACTGTTAAGTTGATCGGAGCACTCAACCGCTAAGCATACAGTCAAAGAACATAACTAGTAGTTCTTTTGATTCAATGTATAAAGTTCCTGTAACATATATACGATCATGGAAACCATTTTAAGACCAGCCATTGGTGATGAATCTACTAGTGACTCGAGCTATTGAACCAAACCAAAATAGCTTAGTCTGTGTTTCATTCATTGTTCCATACTGCATGCATTCAGTTCAATTTACTGCGATTTAGTTTGAAATGAGCACAGCCTGACAAGTTTGATGGTGTTGCTTAAACATATAGGGAACGGTGATATTGCTGTTTCAGCCTGCAGAGGAGAAAGGGAACGGAGCAGATCGGATGATAAAAGACGGTGCCTTGGAAGACGTTGAGGCTATATTCACTGTTCATGTGTCGCATCAGATTCCAACAGGTGTCATTGGGTCCAGAAGCGGCCCTTTACTCGCTGGATGTGGCTTTTTCCGGGCTGTGATCACTGCAAACCATGGCTCCAATGAAGATCACCACCATGTTGACACTGTCCTGGCTGCTGCAGCTGCTGTGATCAGCTTGCAGGGGATTGTTTCACGAGAGGCGAATCCTCTCGATTCACGGGTATCTTATTCTGCCCTTTTGCTTCACTGATTTCAATTTGAAAATACTGCAGTGAATTACAAAGGAACAATATAGACCAGTTTTGAGTTATTCCCCCTAACAAATATTTCAGAAGGCAATTTTTTAGAACTGGCAGTGGCAGTGGCAGCAGTATTGTGTCCTCTGATATTCAACTTTCCACACATGTTTTCAGGTTGTATCTGTTACTGTGCTTGATGGGGTTAATGGACATGGTAGTAGTATACCTGAATCTGTTGTTCTTGGTGGCACTTTCCGGGCTTTTTCTGACATGCACAACCTCCTACACAGAATTGAACAGGTAATGACAGTGGCAACAAAAACTTTTTTTTTTTTTTTTTCATTGCTTCAGTACATTCAGTTCAGTTCAGTTCAGTGTTATTCGGTGCAAATTACAATTTATTTTCCTTTAACATAATCCAATTATTCTAGTATTGAATTATTATAGTTCAGTTTAGTATGATTCTATTGAAATGAACAGAGCCAACTCTATACATTCAGGTCATTAAGGACCAAGTGAAGATCTTTAAGTGCACGGCCACACTCGACTTCTTCGAGAAAGAGTTCAAGCTCTACCCGCCCATGGTTAACGACGAACGGATATACGAGCACATCAAGAACGTGGCCGTCGACATGCTCGGTCCAACGAGCTTCCGAATCGTGCCCCCAGTGATGGGTTCAGAGGACTTCTCCTTCTACTCAAAGGTGATCCCAGCTGGATTTTACTACATTGGCATTAGAAATGAAGAGTTAGGGTCCATTCACACAGCCCATTCCCCTCATTTCATGATCGATGAAGATGTGCTCCCTATTGGTGCCGCTACTCATGCGGCCATTGCTGAAAGATACTTGATTGAACATGGATGAAAACTACTTCAGCAAATTATTAGTATATCCACATTTTGTGAAAAAATTTGTTGCCAAGTAATTGATTCATCATTGTCTTGTTGATGTCAATTTTGGTGTTTATTTGATTAGCTAAGGGGATGAGATTTCATTCTGTAATTTTATTTTTCCCTCATAGCTAAGGAATGGTAAAGTAAATATATAATGTTGTTCCTGTCTCCTTCATAGCTTGAATTTATGTTGATATATGATTATACATAAGCGCAAACCATACAAGCTATATACTTCCTCTGTCTCAAAATAACTGTTGTTTAAGATTAATGCGCACATATTAAGGAGATAATTAATTCTAGAGGTAATCAAAACAATTTGACTTCACTTAGGTGCATTGGAAGTGAAATTAATAATAAAAAAAAAAAAAAAAACTAGAAGCGTATATTAGGAAGATAAGCAATTAAGCTGTATTGAAATTGTAAAGCGGCGGATATTTGAAGCAAAAAAAATAAAAAAAAAATAGTTAAAGCGACTATTATTTTGAGATGGAGGGAGTATTTGTTTTGGTTTGAACCATTGGTTCACCCATCCTTTCGCCAAAACTAATTCTCTTCGCAATGTGGCTGCCAACAAAGGGTAATGTGCTCCCAATAAGCAATACACCAGACACACCATCCACTTGTTAGTACCATACAACCTATATATGGTTTTGCATTACACCAGACACATTCAGCTGAATCAGCATCAAAACATTTCCAATTTCAAGAAATTTCCTTTGCAATGAAATGTTATCAACTACAGTACGTAGTACAAATAAATAGACAAGAAGCACACCATCATTGAACATTTATTGAAGCACCTATAATTTAGAGGATGCATGGCTTTGAGTAGTTGAATAATGGTAAATTGGTAATAGACAAATGATACAATTGTGGATCATGAACCTACTAGTGTAAGGCGACTTATAGACGAAGGCTATGATACCCAGTTAGGAATATACTTACCTAACACACTCTCCCAAGCTCACGTACAAGCATCTCGCCCCTCGGTCTAACAAAAAACTCATCTAACTACACAAGAGAATGGATCTATTCTCAGCTCAGGCTCACAGGCCTGTGGTCGACAACAGCATGAATCATCTCTTCTCTCCACATAAACATCTTGCAGCTTGTAATGCAAAGTAAGTTAGAATGATGTCAGCGCCAGCTCGTCGGAGACACAAAAGTGATTCCATCATTACTTTCTCTTCGTCGATCATTTTGAGCACCCCACCCGCCTTTATCATTGAGTACTCGCCAGAAACCTAGCACAAAAGTACAGAATGAAAAACTTGGATTAATATAAACGAAATGGGATGATCAGAAAGATGCTACATTAAGTTGCTGTTTTTTCATTTTATTGTTGAAGGTGTAGCCATGTTGACGTGGATCTAATGCTTGCATAGCAAGACAGTGCTTTGTGGGTGCATCTGCACTCATACCACTCTACAGTTGAAAATATACCCAGAACCGCAACCTCCTTACTTCCATGTTAAAGGGACTTGAATGCCAACCTTGTATGTGGTAAAAGTGGAAATTCTTTTGTATGTGTCTTGATTAGTTAGAAATAAGGTTGTCTACATCCGGACCTCTCTAGACCTTGCCTCAATTAGTAGCTCCTTAGCAGGTATTTGGTAGATTTAACAATGAAAAATTATGAGGGCAACACAATCAATGTGTGACTATTTAAATGAGGTACCTGTTGCCACTATTAACATATCCATATGTCACCAGAAAGGCAACTCTCATCTGCAGAACTTAAGCGATAAAGAATCATATATAATCTATTGCTAGACTAGTACCCCCTTGACCAAGTCCCTTAGTCCCATTACACAAGGGGTTAAAGGAGGCAATGAAGCATACTGATATATTGAACGCAGGTCAGGAGAACTTCTATGTAATTGCTAGTAGGAGTTACCTGATATGCAGCAATTGGCAAGGCTGAGTTGTCGCGAAGAAGTCTGATGATATCCAAATATGGCAAACCAGGTTTTACCTATAGACCAACATCAAATTGTGGTAAGTGGGGGTGAGGTACCAACTATACTTGAATTTTAATCATACAAGACACTAACCAAGAGGATATCAGCTCCTTCAGACTCATCTTCTTGAGTTTCAATCAAAGCCTCTCTGTAGTTTGCTGGGTTCATTTGATACCTTTTGTTTTCAATATAAAAATTAAAAGATTAGACATAGCATATTTCATGTCAATCAACAAAAGTACAAACTTTCAAATAGCTTACATACGTTTTTTTGTCTCCAAAGCGAGGATTTGAGTCGAGTGCTTCCCGGAATGGACCATAGAATGAGCTCGCATACCTAATTTTTGATAATTCTCAGCAACCCAAAATAATTTTACTCTATGAATATGTCAAAAATAACTGAACTTGTTTATGAACAATTGTCCAAATTCCTACATGTAACAAACTTAAGTACATATAGGAAAAGCAAATTACTTTGCCGTGTAGGACATGATCGAAACATGCTGAAATCCTTCTTCATCAAGTGCTGTACGAATTGCTCCTATACGACCATCCATCATGTCACTAGGACTGACAACATCTGCTCCTGCACGGGCCTATATGAAGAGTAAAGGGTGAAACATGAGCAATACAGTGGCGGAAGTACACTACAAAGATTACAAGAAAATGCAAGCCTCCTTGCAAAAGTTTGGAGTATAGAAGCTAAGATCAACTATCAAAAGTTGATAACGCCCTCAATGTGATCTACAGAGAATCAGGACCAAGTTCCACCACATTCCACATGTATATTGGTCCTCACTCCCTAAATTTAGGCAAACTGAATCAAATTCTTGCTTATCAACATTTTAATCAGCAAGAGTCACATCTCCAACCCACCTAACCTAAACCATTCTTCTCAATAAAACTAAAATAGCAGGAGAGCCTTCAGTTTCATTGGCTGAGCATCTAATGGTAACTCAGATGCACGTCTTCACCGCCGTTGGAGTAACTTTAAATTTCTCACTTATAGAGGGGATATTTCCTCAAATAGAACGAAAGTCGTTACTTCAAGTCAGTATTACCTGGGCCACAGCTTGTTTGCATAACTGGTGCACTGTTTCATCATTCATAATTACACCTGCAAGCATTGGAGAAGGAATACAATAATTGAATAAAATAATATGGAAACTCCATCATCCAAATGTATCATCTTTCACATGACATACCATCTTCTCTTACAATTCCATCATGCCCATCTGAAGAATATGGATCTAAGGCAACATCAGTATAAATAACCTGGCAAATTACACTTGCATTAGTGAGAGAATTACCAACGGCCTTTAATACCCCAAACCAGATAGTTAAGGCTAAACTTACAAGATCAGGAAATTTGTCTTTAAGCAAGCGTATTGTACGGGGCACTAAACCATTCTCATTGTATGCTTCATCACCTGAGGGTGACTAAATGCCAAAATACAAATCATAACATGTCATCTTCTGTCAGAGAATAGTGGCATGACCAAAAAGAAAATCCCTAGAACATTTGATACTTTGGAGTACAAGAAGGTAGTCAGAGAAAAAGAAGGCAAGTTACCTTGAGAGCATCAGGAACCTTTGGAAAGAGCACGATGCTGTTAACGCCAACATCACGAGCCTTTGCCACCTGTGACAATGCAATCAGCATCATCAAGGGATTGCTAATACACATTAGATGCAAAGATTGATGTGGTACTGCTTCAAGTCCATGAAATCATGGGGTTTGAGTTTGACTGTTAAGCTCTATACATTTTTCAACAATATTGCGTTCTATAACAAACAATGTAACACGTAAGTAAACAAATACTGGGCACCAGGAAAGAAGGAACGAACTAGACAAGAATTAACTGCCAGAGAAGAATAGATCATACAACTCATTGATCACTTCCACTCTCATTTCAAATCATATATTCATTTGGCCAAACAATAAGGCATGGTGTTTCCAATAATTTCTAATCTTGATTTGTCCTCGAACCCAAGCTTTCAAAAACTTTTACTTGCTGAAAGAATAACTTTTTGCAGTTTATAACTTCAGATTATAGTAGAGAAAGTCACAATGGATTGGTACTATTTTATACTCCTTATTTTTTGTGAATTAGAACACAAGTTACTATTGCAAAAGGAAAAGGAAAAAAGCAGAAAATTTTGCATGCATTAAAGATTTTTATATATGAGATGGGTAGTTGAATGTATAATGGATATCAAATCACACGCTTCACCAGAGAAATAGGAATATGGGTGGATGATATGTGAGGGAAATAGATGTCTACTTTGCAATGAAATGCAATTAGATATAGATATTGGATAAAATGAAAATGAAAATGAAAATGAAAATGAAAATGAAAATGGGGGTGATAAAAAGAAAACTTAAAAGGGATACCTTGAATAAACACTATTTTGCACATATAAATAGATCAATACTGAAGCTAGTTTACCTTTCTATTCTCGCCTCCCCCTCTCTCTCTCCCCAAACCCTAACATTGTTTTTGTATTCTAGAGGCTGCCATCTGTGGTCTAATATTAATGGTAAGTCACAACCTTCTCTATCTTCATCTCCCTTAGAAGTAAAGATCTTCTGCAAATTTGTAATACCTGTCTTTCTCCTCGTCTCTTCAACTCCCTGAATAGAACTCCTCTACAAATGCTCTCAATCAAGGCCACACCCAACCTTTTCACGTCGAGTGGGACCAATTCTCGCGTCCGTACCCAGGTCAAGGCGTGTTGACATAGGATACTGAAGGACAAGATGCTGGTATGAGCATTATAAGTTAACATTTTATGGATGCAAATTACTTCACATCAAACCATGAAATCATAGTACGTAGTAAATGGTCAAGTTATGAAGAAGGTGGCATTTCACTTATTTCAGAAGATCGCAAAGCTGGCAGGCAGCAAGTGGCATAATAGTGGCATATATGGACAGATGGACTCGCTTGATGGTATGAACTACGAAGTATCCAGAGGTAGTTAAAACCAATTCATGGAATAATTGTGTCCAGTTCAGACCGCATGAAAGGACTCCAGAATTTCGTAGGTCTAAATATTAGTTCCAAAAGAAGGGGAATTTGGAAGCCTTCATTCTGAATACCCACCATAAGCAAATACTCTTTAAAAGCTCCATTACCCAAATACACCCTATCCTCTTCAATGATGTTCACTATTATAGTTTTCCACATTGATCTCAGCAAGCTCAATGACCCAGGCACTATGTCTAATTCTAGTTCTAAGCTACAATACTGCAACATCCAAGAGATGGAGGCAAGAAGTCATCAGTCCGCAATATATAAGAGCACCTTAGCAAGGTTCCAACGTCTATACAGCAGCTTCAAGTATATGTTGTGATTTTAACCACAATGCTATGTCCAGCAGAATTGCATATGGATGAAGCATAAAAAGATGACCTCAACTAGTTCCACCTCATGTATTACATATCTTCAGTAAGAATTCAGGATTAGTTACCTCTTCAACAAGTCCATGCCTCCATCCAAGCCTATAACATCCAGGCATTGCTCCAATAGGAGTGTCCTCTTCTCCTGCAAGTCAATTCACAGATACAAAATCACAAACCGTGTAAGAGCATGTTCATAACAATTAAACAATGCATAAAAAGTTCGGCTAGAACAGTGATCTACTGACCCTCATGAATGAACAAGGGGTAAACCAGATTTGCAGGGGACAAACTAGTCTCTTGAAATGCTGCTCTAAGTACAGGTGACTTCCGATTACGACGAGGGCGCCGGCCAAGTGACTGGTGTACAAGGGAAAACCAAACATCATCATCTGAATACAACTTTAGATTCTTGCATATTTCAGTTTAATAAACAAAGGGTATAATCTGAATATAACAAAGATGATGAACGTAACAATGTGACGTACAAGGTGGTCCTACAATTAAACCGATACCCCAATGTGTCAGTCCAATACAAGTCAAAGCCATGAAAAGTGATCCTTATAAAAAAAATTTTGCAAAAAGACTAGAGATGATGACACTTTTGTAAAACTGCAGAGATCTAAGCTATTTAGAAATAAACATTGTTATTACAATGAGCTAATTGCATTTTCAAACTAGTTTGTCCAGTTACCATTCAGAAATTTAGTGTAGTCATCACAAAACAATATGCCCTGCTTATGTGCTGTTAGTTAGTTGCTAACTACTAGTCAAAATCCTAGAAATTCTGGTAAATCCCACCGCTTCCCTTCCCTGGGATTCTGATTGATAGTAAGACCACGAAATATATGATTGCGTGGCAGGATAAGTGCACTTATGCTCCCTTCAACCTCTGCACTCAAGTTCTAATGTGACAATACCTAAACTTTCCCATCCCTATTGTAAATGTTCTTTTTTTGGTATATCGTGGCATAACCAATAAACTAGCTTCTAATAGGGAACATTTGGTATATAAGAACGTATAAGACGGAATACAGATAAAATTCAAATCTTCCAATTGACATGATTGCTGTAAGGGAACTGGGATGGACTAACACAAGAACGATTGGGATTGGTAAGATAACGAAAACTAAGTTGCAATCAATCATATAATACACATGTTTGATTTTAAGGGTACTAACACTACTCAATTCTCAGTCTAAAAACCACATAGTACAAAACAAGGGGTTAGAAAATTGCTACTCCAATTCCCAATCCCAGAAACGACTTCCCGAACCCAATTCTCTAATGAGGAAATGTGGCTCATTTTCATTGACAAATAAAGTATAATCAAACCAATTCAAGCAACAAGTTCTACAGCAATAGAGAGAGAAAGAAGACTCACAACGGAAGGAATAACGGGCGTCCCAGCAGGGGCTTTAGGTCTGGGAGGAACCGGGGGCGCTTCGGGCACGTTCCCAGCTACGACAGCAGCTTCACATTCATCATTACTCAAGCTAGTCTTGTTCTTGGTTGATTCCTCTCGCTTCTCGCTTGCCCTAACCACCAATTGTGATCGGCGAATAGGGTTTGCTCCAATTGAAGGGCGGATTGTGACGAAGCTCTGGTTCAATGGCAGCCTTAAACCTAATCCGGCATAATTCTGGGAGTTGAAACCCTTGATTGATCCGGCGGTGCAGGGGCCGTTCACGAATGTTGCTGCCATCACAATCAAAATCGAGAGAAATGGAGAATTTGGGGAAGAACAATTGAATGGATGAAGAGAGAGAGAGAGAGAGAATGGATCAAAGTAGAAAGATGGAGAATTGAAGGTAAAGGGAGATTGAATATGGCAGCACGGTCGGGGAGTGGGGTGGGTGAGGGTGAGGGTGAGGCCTTATCTGGAGGGATCAAAGAACGTTGTCGCTAGGTGACTAGAGTCCAAACCTATCAACTAACGTGCTCGTCTCAAAGGCAACGGCTATTAGACACTTTAATTAATTAATTAGTTACCCTTTGATTAATTGAATGTGTTGAATTGAACTGAACTGAATTAATTACAGCCTATAAGCTCCAATTAGTCATAGGTGGGAGGCCTTATATCAACTAAGATTTTGTTCATTTTAACTTAATAATTAACTAAATTGAATGTGTTGAATTGAATGAATATATCTTCAATATGGATTTGTCTTTGTATACCCTATTAGAGATGTAGATAACAATGATTTCATTCCCTAATGCATCAGATGATGAAATTTATCTTATATTTTTCATAAAAATGTATCTCTTTAAAGCCAATTTCATAGTTATTTATATAGGATTGAAAAGTTATGAACACTCTCTTAATTAAATACTTGAATTAAAAAGTGACAGTCACCATAATTTGGATTTTCACATTTATTACTTTTATGATCAATAATTTTGGTGAGTAGATAATGCAATTGAGTCCAATAGGCAACCTCTCAAGAACAAAACCCAGTAGTAGTACAGTAATAATAAGCAAACAGATGTCAACGGTTGTTATGTTATTCGATCAAAATAAAGTTGCATGCATTCAGTACATCTGCATCCTTCATACATCATTACTCATATTACATGATTTAATTACAAAACAGGAAACACAAAATCACAAAAGTGCTCTCAGATTTTTTATTTCAGCTCATCTCTGTTTTTCCCATTCCCAGTAGTAGTAATCTTAGCAGCCTCATCACCATTTTCACCACCTTCAATACTCACCGTTTTAGGACCCTTAATCATATCCGGAGCCAACTTCTTCAACCTTATACTCAACACCCCATTCTCAAGCTTCGCCTTAACAGAATCCAAATCCACATTCTCCGGCAACCGGAACTGCCTCCAGAACTTGCCGTAGCTCCGCTCCGTCCGGTGCCAGTGATCGCCTTCCTTCTCCTCCTCCCTCTTTCGCTCTCCACTCACCCGCAGCACCCGGTTCTCCTCCACCTCGATCTTGATCTCCTCCTTCTTCAGGCCCGGGATGTCCATGCTGATCACATGGCCATCCGCGGTCTCCTTCCAGTCCACCCTGGCCGGGGACGACCATATGGCGTCGTCCCCCTTCTCCAGGGTGGAGATGGGGAGTTGTTCCAGGACCCGGAATGGGTCCGGGAACCTGTCGGCCCACAGCTCCGAGAGGAGGCTTGTGGGCCGGTCCATCCACGGGAGGATGGACCCGTAGGATGGGATAGCGCTGACGATGACAATGAGAATCACCAGCGCTAGAGTAGCAAAATGTAGGCCGCGCATTGTGGTCGTTACCAATGCAATGTTGTTATTCTAAGCTCGAAATTTTTGTGATTAAAATGAAGATTGATAGAGTATGAAATTTTATGATGGTCAGTATTATCGGTTGTAACTGCAATGGAAGATGAAGGAAATGTGAGAATTGGTGAGCTATATATAGGGATTTTGAGGGAGGAAGGTGGGTGATGTGTGAGGAGGATTCGTGAAAGTTCTGGGGTATGGGGTAGTGAGAATTCAGAACAGGGATGGTGAAAGAAATAGCTAGAGGATTCCAGCGGATGACATGGAAAGGGCATTTAAATATCTGCGATTTCTAGAGATTTCAAAGTTTAAAATGAAAGAATGAATCACATATACAGATATACTCATCTATGAAACTGGGCCGTGGATGGTATGAGTGTAATCACTGTGACCCATTTGATATGTGTTTAATCAGTCCGTATAAATTGGGCTTAATTGAGCCCATACATCCATCAACTTCTGTAATAACTACTTCAACTCAATCCAAAAACTCAAATTGCACAAATCAAATTACTCTCATTGCAATACAGTATAAAATTATTCCTACAAAATTCAGTATTGGTGGGGTCATTATAAAATTATTCCTAATTGATATTGTAAGCATCGTGTTTCGAGATACTATCTTGTATGTTTATATCTATTACTTGATTTAAAGCAAAATTCCCTTGAAGCATTCTGCTGATCAATTAATTAGGCTTATATAGTTAGACAAGCTGTTATATGCAAAAAGATTACTTGGTCTGAAAATCCACCTAATTCGATCATAGTATTAGGAGGTTTAAAGTTTTGCAACAAAGACCCAAAACCAATTGACCAATATTCCACATACAAGAATCAAACTCAAATCTAGCCTATTACCAAATTCCAAATATTAGACTTAAACCTAACTAGCATGTCTAATAAATTTGTATCTAAGAGTTCCTATCCAATATGTTCCAATTTACTATGTATTGGGATCGGATTGTAATCCCTTTAATTCTTTTATATTTCTATTTTGATAAGATAATAAAATTAGTTATTCCATTAGAAGCCTAATATTCATCTTAGTGAAGTACTCCATGTTTTCACTACTGGTGGTAACTAGTAAGTTCAATTTTCTTCCTTGAATTTCCTTTATTGTTTGAAAAAAAATAATAACACTCGTAACATTTTAGGATCCTTTTTCTTTTCTTTTCTTATCGGAAAAACGGGATAGAATCCCTTTAATTAAATTACATTTTAACAATATCATATGTCATCTTTAAATACATAGATCGATCCTTATTCAACAAAAACATTAAAAAGAAAAAAAAAATATCAAAGATGGTTAGACAGTTGTACAAAAATATTACTCCCAAGTATATACATACATCTACGTTCCGTAGCTTAAACAGAATACACACAAATTACATGACCACACACGCATTCGGATTCTCATCACTAAACGCAGTAGAATACTGAACCTCAGTAGAACTCTCCCGAGCAATGGCAGCAAAGCCAGGATCCACCATCTCAGGGTTCCTGACATACCCAGCCGGGGCCTTCTTGTCGTACACCCCTGGCGCGTACGGATGAACCAGGTGCTCGACGGCGTCGTATGGAACATAAGGCCAGAATTCGGCTTTCTTGCCGGTTCGATGTCGGACCCGATGGAGCACCTTGTCCGGATCCACGTACCCGGCCACTGTCAGCTTATGTTGCTTCGGAATCACTTCCACTGATGTCACACCTTTCATGCCTTCTACACTCTTCTTCACTCTTCTCTCGCATCCTTCACAGTCCATCTTCACCTTTATCTCCACCGTCTACAATAATAATCCAATAATATAGTGGATTAATATTATTCTTCCAATTATGGTGCCAATATTATAAGTTTTAATTTGATAAACAGCAATATAAGTGAACTTGGTGAGCTAGTATATATTTAATTGCCATACTAAAACCAAAAAAAAAATCATTTTAAGCCAATTTTACCTTTACCATGCTACTTCTTATTGCCAAAAAAAAAAATGGTAAATAGTCGAAAATGCCCTATATTTTGAAATTTGAACATAAGAGTAGTATAAGGGGACATATAAGTGAATAATGGGTTAAATTCCTTGGATTCAAGAGGGAAAAGCGTGTTAAATGATTTATATACGTGTCAAGTATGAGAATATTTACTATTATTTTCTCCTAAATTTCACCCGAAAACACGTGAGAAGGGGTTAAGAAAACATATTAATTGCGAAAAGTATTATAGGAGTTTCTTAAAACAAAGATTTTAAAAGAAAATTGTGTTAAAACAGTTTGGTTTTTACAAGGGGATTTTTGACAATTTTTCCTAACAAATAAAAAATGAGATGGAGTAGAGTTGAATAGAGTAGTACCGTGAATGGTCTGCGTCTTTTCGTGAGACGGTTGTGGCCATGAGCCCAAAGCCCTTCACAACACTCGGAAATGTACTCTACTGCTCTCATGATATCATCCAACTAGCTACAGTAGTATTCGATGAAAGAGAGAGAAAGAAAGAGAAACTTAATTTGGTGATTGATTTCAACTTAGTTTTGAATGCCCACGTTATTAACAACTTTGGCTTTCTAAATAAGGAAATTTGACGAACCTTCTAGTTCTAGCTTGTGTTGTTGTTGTTGGAATTTGAAGCTAACACAAAGGATCATGTTGTAAGATATTTATCAAGGTCCGCATTTACATGTGTAGCTCTGATATTTTGACATGTGTCTATGATGCCACATCACTCCTGTTTAATTATATCAGAAATCCTTGTCTGTTAAGGAACTAAACGAGATTTGATCACTCACTCATCCGTAAATAAAGATATTTAGGTGAATAAAGACACCGTAATTACCCGTTAGAAAAATGAGAGAGTTTTGAGTTGTTTATAATTAGAGATGTTACTCCATTTATTGACTACTCCATCCGTTCTCAAATGAATGTTACGCTTGGTAATCCGCAACTCATATGTGCATATGAGTTGCGGATTACCAAGCGTAACCTTCATTTGACAACGGAGGGAGTATTAGTTTTGGGTTAAAACCTACTTAGTGTTATAAACGCCCTTTATAATGGGCCCAATTGTAAAAATAAAATCTTAAAAAACACTCTCTATAATGGGCCCAATTGTATAAACTTAACAACTATTGCCAATTGATTTGGGTTGAGACCTCCGAATGATATAAGTACTCTCTGTAATGGACCCAATTGTAAAAACTTTCTTTATAATGAGCCCAATTGTAAAAACATTCATCTATTCATAAATAAGTGATTGATTTGCAAGTTTGAACTTTCACAGTTAGTTTCTCTAAAATACTAGTGTTTTATTGCACTCGATGTGTGCATGACCAACAAATTAGGATCTAAATTGTTATGATCCATCAAAGAGAGAGATCAGAGAAAAAGATAACCGTGAATAAAAGAAATTAAATAATGACAGTTATTTTTTATTGGGAAAAAGCATGGGCCCGGGCAGGGAGGAAACGTGAAGTGTTTCAATTTTATTTATTTATTTATTTTTGGTTACAAATCTTGTTTTACTTTGGGGATGGATTAATAAGTAGATGGACTATATAATCCTTTTGTGATGGATTTTAAAAAGTATTAAGTGAGAGTAAATTTGGAAATCAAAATTTGGAGAGCAAAACCTCAAGAGTTTCTTTCTAGTATAGAGATATGAAAAAAAAAAAAAAAAAAAATTAAGCTATTGAAAAAATACATATTTGCAATTATTGGGGAATTTTTTGATTTTTTTTTTTGATATTTTTAAAAATATTTTTTTTTCTTAATGACACGTCAGCACGGAATCTTCAACCCTGTCAATGAAATAACCAAAGATGAGACAGTTTAAATTAAAAGTATCTAAAGTGAGATTATTGAAAACACATGTACCCAAATTTCAATTAAACCTGTAATAGGTACCAAAAATAAAAAAATTCCTAATTACAATATTATTAGTAAATGTTTCTCATGTAACTTCTCCTAAACCTCTAATCTCCCATTCTACAACTGAAAAAGAGGAAGTAGATTCCCAAATAATCAAATACAGTAATAAAAAATAATAATATTTTATACAGTTAATCCTTGCCTCACACGAGGTCCAATAATTATTCCGAAATATAAGGGATATCTCCCAAGTCCCAGTCTTATAAAAGATATCATTGTAGCATGCCTTCATGCAAGACCCAAGTCTTCCTTACAAAGAATTGTATGTAATTCCGATGAGGCTAATTAAATAATAATTAATCTTAAGAAACTTTTGTTGAGTGACAATAAATTCATAATTGAGGGTATACACATATATAATATAGTATACACAAAAATGGTCGATAAACCTATATCATAGGCAATGTTTGCTTTAGTTATTAGAAAACGAAGGTCATGATCAAATAACTAAAATCAGTTACACATTTTAGTTGGAATGGCATCAAATGTCATATGTCCTAAAAGATTGTAATCCTAATAGCATGGCCCCTCCATGATGAAGACATTTAGAGGTGGCCTCATCTTTTAGCCCATGTCCAAGGATCGTAAGGTACAATCTTGGAATCTTGGTTTGATTTGGGTCAATTCGCAATCTTGTGTTTAATTATTTTCTAATGTATATTGCTTCCGAATTCTAATCCCTCATTTCTAGAGTTATATTGAATTGAATGTGCGAAATTGTCCGAATATATATAAGTATAACTGAAGGAAAAAAAAAATATATACATAGGAAGTGGTTGATTTCTCCTGTACATCTAAATCACTTCAACAAAAATTCTACTATAGGGAAAGAAACAACATCCCCATGATCGATTATGAATATTGTATAGATCATTTCATGCCAGTCTACCTATTTCTCGCTCTTAACCCTTGTACCAATGGTGAAGTCAAGAATTTTAGAATGAATATGTACCATAAAGTGTAAATAGTATTGATATAATATATATACAATATGAATATGACACATTTCCCCCTATTAACATGAAATCAAATTCTACTAAATGAGTTCTTCATCCACACCATTTTATGTAGACTTGTCCATGTCTAAAGACTAGTATATAGATCTTGAAAATGGAAGTATTCAAAAAAAGTTTATCTGTTTTGTTTTATTTTTGCTCTTTGGGGCGGGGTTTGTATTATTTTTCTCAAAAATCATATTAAAGTATTTTCTATTGGTCTAAGATTCAAGACTCGAATGCTCCATTATTTATTTATTTATTTATTTTGATGCAACAATTTCATAAGTATATGCTTTTTAAGTATTTAGCATACTTTTCAGTTTTCTTTGTTAGTCTGGGATTCTAGTATTTACATACACCTTTTCGAACTTACTTTTGCTTGTCGAATCATAATAATTTAGGAGTAGTATATTGTAGAGATTATGCATTTGTAAATGGTCCAGTTAATAAAACCCCTGAGAACTCACAAAACAGTTGTCAGACACTTGTTTTCATCTTCCTATATGAATTCACTCTATGTTTTTACTATTTTTTTTTTTTTTAGAAGAAGTAACTCATTTTGAGTAAACGGATAAAAGTTCATAAAGTGCCAAACAAAAAGAAAGATGTCTTATACCAGGGCAAAGTAGTTGGATATATATGTATATATCTTTCTCTTTTCTGAAAAATGAAATTGTTATCTATGTGGAACTTGGAATATAAGTTCGGCACATACGTCCATAGCTAGAGGGTATTGAGGTAAACCACATCCATCACTTTTGGCAGCCATATGATAAAGTACTAACTATATAAACGTTGAGCATGGAACACATATTCCTAGAACAATATGTTATATATACTCCTGTGGAAAATATAACAGAACTGTAAATGAATCAACTCAACCAAAAGTTTAAGTTTAAATTAATAGCTGAAAACTCAATCTATTATTTTTATCTCTTATAAGGCGGCACTCGAACTCATGACCTCTTGGTTATTGAAGTTTTAATACCATATGAAGGAACTAGTTCAATCAAAAGTTTAAATTAGGATTGTAGATCCACTTTTACAATTCAATCTTCTTTTAATTCAGTATCTATTTAATTCCATTCAATTGTTTTCAATTCATATCGTTTTAAGTAAATTGACACTAAATTAAACACATATATACCTATTATACAATACGGAGTTATAATACGTTAGCTCTTGGTTTCGTCCCGAAATCAGATGATCAGCTTGCACATATACACAGAGTATGAAACCGTGAGTGACTCAATTTAAGAATGAAAACGAAGGCAACTTTGTTTGTTTTTCAAATTAGACACCCTGAATGGAGACAGATTCGAATCCATAGATTTTGCAGACTGTCGAGGAAATCATTTGCAAAAGATCAGAGGTGGTCACTGGTCACATAATTATAATAATTTTCAAAGGAAATTTCATGTAGGGTCGATCTCTTATTAGCTTTAGTGTGATATCTTTTACTCATTTCATGTCCCCTTCAATACAAATACTTATTTGATTCTCTATATCTAGTGACCAATTAATTAATTACTACAACAATTTTCTAACGTGGTCCCAATTAAAATCTCCCCTTTTTGAAAAGCCCCAAATTTCGAGTTATTATTTTGCCTGTGAACGTGTGAGGATGGGTCTCAAGTACAAGTTTATATTGTTAAAAACTAGTAGTACTCTATATTAATTAAACCAATGTGTTTGGAAAGTAATTAGAAAGTTCATGGAGCTAATGAATTGCTAATTTGCTATTCAACCCAATAATTAAAGATTATTAGTGAGATTCATCCCGGTGTGTGTTATAGCTACTCGATTTGAGTGGTATGATTAAGAGATTAATATTCGATTTTGTTCATTCACGGGGAAAAAGTTTTCGTAAAAGGTTAATAATATAAAACCATGTGTTAATTATGCCAATTTTTTTTATGGATTTCTTTTACCGGTTTCATCAATAAAATTTTAAAAACAGTTGAATAAAGTATGTCTGATTTTGGCCATCTCCAAAATATAGGCAGAATGTTTTGCTGGGAATTTTACCCTTCTCAAATTTGAGAAGTGATTGTAACTAAACAATTATTAAACTACAGGGAAAAACAATCACCAAAAAAAAATTATGAAAAAAAATTCAATTTAAGGATACTTTGGGAGAAGGAAGAATATAGATCAAATAATCAACTAATAATGACGTAGAATAAAAAAAAAAAGAACAATTAGAATAAAATAATTTTTTTGGTGCAGAAAGTAAAAATAAATAATGGTGAAACTAAAATAGTTTGGCACTACCATATTGAACAACATGACTCGACATGGCCTAGTTTTAAACCCAAACACATCCAAATCATTCATGTTCTAACCTATATATCATGCCTTAAAACTTATCATCGCTTAAGCCTAAATTTGATGCATAATGTCCAATACGGTTTTACAGCCGAAACATACTACTAGTGAGTCAAAACCAATTAGAAAGTCAAGACACATCTATTATGTTATTCTTTAATATTATTTCTTCTCTTTTAGTGCTCAAAATTTGAGATTCTCTTTTCGTCCTTATACTTTCATAATATGGACATTAAATATATATTTCCATGAGCATAAAATGTTCCTCCTCAGTCCTCATTGTATCTTTTAAGTGAGTATTTCAAACAAAATAATATAAATAATACATAAATAGAGTTTGCAATATGATCTTCAATAAAGCACTAGAGAATATTATAAATTTAAAAGAGGTTGAAAACTTGTAGACCAAATTAATGGACCAACTCAAAGCTTCATCAATTAAAAGAAGACCAAAAAAGAAACAAAAAAAAAAAAAAAGGTTCTAGGAAGCGAGAGTAGTCAAAAGTCATCATTTGACAGATAATGCAGTGGGAGATAGATATCAAGTTACAGATCAGAAGCAATGCAAAGCAACCATATAAAGGCCAACAATTTCTTGTGGGCATAAAATCATGTAATTATTTGTTTCTCAATTCATACTAAAAACATCCAAAATCATAACCCCTTATATCATCCGGAATCTCTCAAAAATGTGCCCATTATGGAGTATATATATGGACCATCATATATATTTTGCACAGCTAATTATAGTGCGAATTTAGCTGCATTATTATTACAATAATTCTATAGGTCACCTGTGGAGACAATAAAATGTGTCTCTAAATTCCCTTTATTCACATCTAATCAACTTGATTCTGTTTCCTGTTTTTGATATCTCATATTTTATTCTATATTTCCAAAATTTCTCTTATTAATAAGTGATGACAGAAAGTCTTGTCACCAATGGTACAGTGACCTATAGCAGTCTCGTCCTTAATGATCATCATCAGTTAATGTCACCACTATTTTGAGATTTTCTGTATCTAACACATACTGATACAGGTCATGCAAAATATGGGCTAATTGGAAAGAAATCAATGTAAGTTGTCTTCAACCTCAACAACCACATAGTCTTTATTTAAGAGATCATCCATCATCCTCTTTGAAGAGTGAAGACACTTTGTGTGGTCCTCCAAATCTTGGACGCATCATATCGTATCCCTCTTCCTCTCCCTCTCTACTAAGGCATGCACTATTTTTACTATTTTTCCTCATATGTTTGTTATGCTTATCTTTTTCTCCCTCTCCCTTCAAAGGGGAAAAAATGATTACACCTTATACAAGACCGATCTTCTTATGTATTTGTACGTTCTGCGAGGTGTTTAGACTATTGATAAATGAACAAGAAGTTATAGATTGTAACATTATATTAGAGGTTCGAAACTTGTATGCGGATTACCTGCTGATATGGATTGTGTAAATAACTAAAGTCTTGCGTTGAAATGAGTCATTCAGCCACGACCGAGAGAGATTTATTGATACCTATATACATAGAGTCATGGGAAATTCAATTCCCTCGTCAGATTTTTATTTATTTTATTCTTTTGTCAAGAGATTTTATTTTATTTTATTTTATTGAGTTGTCAAGAGATTCAAGATAAGTAGCTAGTGATTTGACCTAGTAATATTGGTTTTTTTAAAATGAACTTTGATTTGATGTGATTTTGCAAATCATGATTTCCAAAAACAAAGAAATACAATATACTCTTTGCTAGCTTATACCCAGTATATATCGATTTGATTCTGATAAGAAAAATAACGGAAATATCGATTGATGTTGTGAGATATTTCAGATATAATGTTTGTACATTTGAATCGTTGCAAGCTCAATAATTGAATTCAAGTGGGCAAAAAAAAATTGTAAGTTCAATGCCCTTCCTTGGTAAATTTGTTGCTACTTGATAGGCGATGGGTGATTAAATTAGTTCATTTGATCACTATTAATTTTTTTATAATAAAAACTAATTAATCAATATGAAAACGCTAACATACTCACTCATTAACTATCAATTAATTAGCTTTTAGTTGAATTTTGGCAATGAGTTATTACCTTTGTCGTTGATATTAGTAGCATTTTTTTTTTTTTTTTTTTTTGATCAAGGTTGATATTAGTAGTATTAATGTTTTATTTGGAGTACAATGAGTATTTTTTTTGGGTTCATATTAAAATAAATATTTAATGATATTTAAAAGACAGTAATGTCATTTATATCATTTTAGGTAAAAATATGGGGTGAGTAGTGTAGTGGCCAGTGGTGCACGCCCCACTCGAATTTAGACATGTGAAACAAACCTTTTAACTCGAAATCTTTAAACCACTTAGAGTTGAATCAATTTTTATTAATTAATTAGTAAAATTAAGGATTGAGCGTTATCTATGCCAATTTTTCAGTTCATAATAACCAAACTCCATATATACTTTGTTTGAACTTTAAAGGATGGTAAGATTGTTTTCACTTGAACCACATTGGCAATTAATTAGAGCTAATTTCTTAATCTAGTTCATAATTAAAGATCCGTACTTGCAAGAGGGTAGCCTATATTGGAGATGGTGAGGTTTGAATGAAAATGAAAGGTAAAAAACCAATAGATGAAGGAATAGAACAGTGCACACAATGCAAATGGTGAAAAATATATTTGATCAATAAATTACACTTGAATAGATGTAAAAGTAAAAAGTAAAAGATTAAAAAAAGGGGAACAGGGCACGAGTAACATGATGAACACCAAATAAATGGAAAGCTCTTTGACTTGAAATCTATAATTTGTTGTTCAACTTTAACTCAATTACTGTTGAATCAAACTTTATTAATTAGATACACACACAAAGTCATCACAAATAATCCACCCCAAAATCAATTGGGGAGATCCTTAATCATCAATACACTCTAAAACATCTAAAAATCAAAAAGTTAGATGTTTGGATTCTTTTAATAATTACTCAAAATATTTCAAAAAAAAAAAAATAAATAAATAAATAAAAGAAAAAATAGAGGGAAAAAATTAAGAAAAATTGCGTAGAGCCAAATTGCAGACTTTTGATGTGGAGAAATTAAGAGAGGGGGACCCTAGTGGTTGTACCAGAAGAAGTGTGTGTGAATGGCAGAATCTAAAGGAAGATCTTCTTCTCCCCCACCTCGCTTTCTTTCTTACTGCTTTAGTAATACCTACGGCAAACGTCCCTCCCACTCTCTCTCCCTTCATAAAATGACATCTTATAGTACATATCTAGGGGTGTTCAAAACTATTCGAATCCGAAAATCCGATTCGAAAAATCCGAAATCCGATCCGACGAAATTATCCGAAAAAATAGATATTCGAAATTTTGGATTCCGACTCGTATATCGATTTTACAAATTTCGGATAGTTTTGGATATCCGAAATATTCAAAATTTTCAAATCGTTTTGGATATTCAGATTTATATATCCAAAATTATCCAAATATATCCGAAATATTCAAAAATATCTGAAATATCCGAAATATATTGATCGGATATCTGAAATATTCGGAAGAACCTGAAAAAACCCGGAAAACATGAAAAATAAAATAAAATAAATATTTTTTTTTCGGATATCGGATTTCGAAAATATCCGAATATCCAAACATGAAATTTTAGATATCTGAAGGATATCACATTTGAACACCCTATAATGACATACCTACTGTTTTTAAATGGTCGATATTCACATTTGTTAAGTAAGGTCGAGGGTTCATTTTTATGAAATAGGCTCGCGTATTCGCCTAGAATAATGGATGGACACGGACAAGGTATTTTGGTGAATTAATAATCACAAAAACTTGTATGAGGCGGCCTCATACATGAGACCTGGTACCTTGAAGAAGAAAAAGTGGTACCAGAAAAGTGGTGG
>BSSO01000777.1:0-28798 GCA_030267885.1 Mesembryanthemum crystallinum
GGGAGCACCTACACGAATTTATTCGTGGAATACCCGAGGCACCGTGCGTTAAGAGGTGCCCTTTAGCCACGCCCAAGGGGGAAGGAAGTTCCTCCTTGTAGACACCAAAAAAAAAAAAAAAAAAAAAACAACTAATTATATAGATTTGATGGAAATATAGGGTAAGGGCAAACTTGAAACTTTTGTGCAAAAAATTGTCCAAAAAAGGAAAAGTCTAGGAGATATTGAGTAGTCCCAAAATGGAAATTGCCTAGGAGATTTCGAGTCGGAGGGAGTATTATTTTATCTGAACTATGTAAAGGTACTTTTCACGAGTATAGAAAAAGATAGAGTTTAAGTGAATCATGTGAGAAGGGGTGAGATTTCGTTAAAAATTTGGCCTTATTCCGGCTAAGGTATTGCTCCACAACAAAATCTATTTGAAAAGATAGTTGTTCGCAAAAATAAAATAAAAATAAAAGGTAGTTGTTCACATAGTGAACATGATAAAAGACAGTGTTTGACAAAAAAATCATTTTCTTTAATCAACTAACTTTTGATATTATTTTTATGGATTTTTTGTGGTGAATCCCCTTATAAAATGGACTTTTGGGAAAAACCCCCTTATAAAATTTTTATCGTGGGGAACCCCCCTTATAAAAACAAAAGACCTTGACGATCACCCCTTAAGTCATTTTTCGACCAATTTAAATGGGATTTTGACCGATTTATCCTTAGCCTTTAAGCATATATTTGCTTAAAATATACAACATGTACTTAAAGGATGATGGTAAATCGGTCAAAACTTCATTTAAATTGGCCGAAAAACGACTTAAAAATGGGTCCCATCATGACATTTTGTTTTTATAAGGGTTCCCCACAAAGTTTTTTTTACAAGGGAGTTTTTTTTCCAAAAAGTCCATTTTATAAGGGTTCCCTAAAAAAAAAAAAAAAAAATCTTTATTTTGTATAAAATCATATTTTTCATGTTTTAGAATTTCACACAAAAAAAGGAAAGAGAAAAAAAAAAAAAAAAAAAAGACAACAGCAAAACCTAGAGCAGTGTTGCTCAAACTTACCAAAGGCAAACAGCCACCCTGGCCTAGATTGGTCTCCCTACTAAACCCTCCTTTGTTTGAGTGTTCGACTGCGTCGTGGTTGCCTCCATACAGTCTGGACAAAAATGGCGAAAGGCGACGAGTTCAAAACCAGAAAGAAGAACAAAGCTATCAGGAAGAAGATGCAGAGTGATCCTTCTGCCGTCTCTGCTCGTGTCGCCGCTCTTATTGCCGCCAAGAAACGTCGTCAATCCGGCAAGCGTCGCAGATGCGAGGTCTTTCACTTTTTTCACTTTCCCTGTGTTTCTTCTTTCTAATTTGTCTTCAATCTTGCTGATTTTAAGTTCTATAATTTATGCCCTAAAATTCATCAATGGTTGCTACTGATTTAGTGTGTAGTTCGTTGTAGCATCGTGTGTAGAAGTTGCATTTGTTGTTTTATTGATCATAAACTTACACTGTTTTGTGTTATTCACTAACTTTCGAAGAAGCATTTCCATCTTGGGGTAGAAATAGTACTAGTATTTATATGTGGTTTTTAATTTAACTTGTTTTTTTTCAATTTTTTTTCCTTTGCGCAATTTATATGTCGTATATATTCTTAAATGTTGGGTGGTTAGTTACTGACCCTTTAGCCTAGAAACTTGGTCGATAATCAAATGGGACGTCCAGAATGTGTCATTTTTTGAACACAATGGTAGCCTGGCCTAGTTCCAACGGACTATGAGTTACGTGATGCACGAGTCTGACTGGAGCTAGGGTGTTGCAGGTCAACACATGACATATAGCTCTGGTTCTAGCTATGGTGAATGCCAAGGAGCGCTGAAGCCCTGATACCGCTGATTAACACCATTAACGTGTAACAAGTTGATTAAGACTGGAAATTCCATTGATAATCAGTACTGAATAATCGGGAAGATCGGATATGAGAATGATCCTTGAAATATATTGATCTAAGAACAGGATTTAGCGGAGAATTAGAGAATGAGATTTAGGCATACAATCCCAATGGAAAGTGTCTCTGCTCTTCTAAGAGCTTCCTGCAATTAAGCTAAACATGACACCCTGTCCCTCTTCTAGAAGTGCACAATTTGCAAATTAAGAAAATCTAAGGAAATTCCAATAATATTCCATTACACTCGAGCACCTTTGACAGCACAGCTAAGTGAACTTATGGGTTTGTGACATGGAACTATCTTATTTATGTCATCAGCAACTTCTTCGTCCTTCATCCTGCAAGCTGGACCTGAGTATAGCCCATCAGCTCATCTCCTATACCTCCTTGAAAAGTAGTTCTGCATGCATCAGGTAGTCGGTACCCATGTGGTGACCATATCTGGCGATTGTGTACCTGAGTGATTGTAATGTTAAACTGAATCCCCTCACTCTGGCGCTGTTGTGAAACTGAATCAAAGACTATTTAACATTTGGAGTAAATGTTAACTCAAGGCCTTCAAGGGCAGGAGTTATTTTAGAAGCAATTTATTCCTGACGAAGTTGTAGGGGAAAGAGATAGATGCACTGTTGCTCAATGGGGAGAACATATAGAGAGTGTCTGGTGATGTGCGTGAAGGAAGGTCTTGGTGGCGGTAAGTACTGTAAAGTTAATACGTCGTTTCATCTAGAAAAATGGTTGAGTTTAATGCTGACTAAAAGCATTATCTATCCATTATCTTTAATGATGGTACTTAAAGTAAGATGACTCTTTTTATAATACCCTCTCGACCCAAAAGAATGTCACTACTTTGCTTTGTTGGTAATGAATAAGAGTTTTGTTTGTGGCACTGCACAATGTTTGCTGTGGTTTGGAGTTTGTGAACTCAGAGGAATGATCGGATTTTTCGGAACTTGTTTCCTTTTGAGGACTTGTTCTGGGAAAATTGGTTTATCCTGCTTCAATTTGGATTTTTGCTCACAGGATCTTTCATGTAATCCCTTTGTCAAAAGTCCAGAGGGTTGGCGGGCTTTACATTTTTGACTTTTTTCGTTAGTAGGATGTTACAATTTAGTTCTTATCTATTAATGTGATTATACTTTTATCTAAGAATAAGTAAATAAATAATAAGATTTTTTTATAAATACCACGCGTGAAATATATGCTGATGGAAGCTGGAAAAAGTCAGCAGCCCCCAAGACCAGAATACTACTTTAAAAGCATAAGATGTTACAAGAAATAGACTAGGTATTCAAACAGGGACCAACATTGCATTATATCTTATCATAGGAGTACCTTCTAGGAAGGGCTACATAGGAGAAGCCAGTATGCAGTATCTGCGGTATCAAGCTACAACCATCTGCTGAAAATAAATACACGTCCAATCCGAAATAAAAATACGAAACTAACATATTCCAACATCACCGGGAAAACAAAATAGTGCAATTTTCAAGGATAATATTTGAGCTTCTCAATGGACTTCTGCAGCTTGTTTGAATGTCAGCGCCTCATCAGAACCATATGTATCACATTCCTAATCAGATGCTCTGTTGCCTTTCCATGAAAATTTCTCGCATTTCTTTCAAGCGACTAGACATACATAGCAGAGGCAAAGGTTTATAAATTCGAGGCAGAGAGACTTACCCTTACAATTATCTACGGCTCACTTATACTCCTAAGCCCAGCACATAGGTGTTACCTATCTATTTCAGAAGGCTATTACATACTTCAGAAGACCTTTGCACCAGAATATTAGATGGCCTGGTGCTTCTGAACACAGACAACATCACAACAGGTGGTATCACATCTAATACCCCATTACTTAGTCTATCAGCAGTAGACAGCCTCCCTTGAAGAGCTAACCTGCAAACAAATTTACATTCTAAGGCAAGCATAAGAGGTAGAAAAAACCAGATTCCTTCAAGGTACCCTTTGGAACTCACCCCTCAGCTCGGCAAACCTTCTTGATAGACAACTGTGCAGAAGTCAAAAGCTTACTGCCATTTTGTTTGTGAGCATACAGTGCCTAGCAGCAAGCACTTTCCTCAACATCCATCAAGCAGATTGAGGAAGTGGAACTGACCAGACATCTCTGCCCTTTAAAATAAGCTGTCAACCCATCTCTCTTTTTGCAACTAAATCCATAACATTTTAGAGTGTAGGCTTGTAGCTTCATTCCAAACAGTAAAGTCCATTAAATATAAAAATCCCTGCTGTTTTTTGGAAGAATGTTTTTTTTTTTTTTTTNCTTATTCCAGCCTTTCAGTCCATAAGATTTACTATACTTAGCTTGTATTACCTTAATCACCTATGGGCAAAATAACAGTTGTGCCAATATGTTCAAAGACTAAGCAGAAACAGCCATATGCTGTACCTGACCTGCATAAGTCATAAACTTGGATGTTCAAGCATTAATCATTGCAAGAAAATTGCTGATTAGTTGCTGGCACTGCACAGTGGACAACTTTATAGTTGACAAAGTTGCTCCTACCTATCTAAATGGCATTTCTCCACATCTGATCTGCAGATCGTCCAAAATTTGGTTCTAAACATGACCTGAGACTCCTGCAAATATGGTTCTACGATTGGCCTGTAGCCCAAATGCAGTAGAAAATTTCTGGAAAGTTTCATGAAACAGTTGATGAAGGGTTCGTTTGTCTAAGTTTGGCCTAAACTATTAGTAACTTCAATTTTTGTCTCTCGCATTCCTCCTCCCTATCCCCCTCTTTTTTCTCTACTTTTAACTTCTAAGAAGTTGAAATGAGGCTAGAACTTGAAGTTCCAAGTTGGGGGTTGTCTCCCTATTAAGTCAATCCTTGCAATTGCTGCTAATTATCTCCTTATTGAGTAGAAAAACTGGGGATTGTCTTCTTCAGAACCTTAGATGGCCCTCCTGTAAATGCCTGTTTCTTCTTCTGCCTACCTGGAGCCATAAATGGTGGCTGCTGCATGTTAGGAAAACTATCTAGCATTTAAAGAACTGCAATAGATTCCTGAAGCATGCTGGTATGATTATATTGTAGCTACTTGACACTTTTTTGGGGTTTTATTGGAGTAATTGACTTTGTAGATACATTGCTTTACCTTATTTTGTATTTGCATTTAAAATAGAACAAATTTATTCTTCAACTGTAGTGTGAGCAGATCAGATAACTCCTTGCTGCTACTTATTCTGATTGTTATTTTGTGCCTGTGGTTTACATTTAAGAGTTATAGTTGATATAATGTGCGTAATGAAGCTGTGCTCTTTCAACTTTTACGGAAATGTTTGTTGAGTATGTTTTTCGACAGCTTCTTCAACTTAGTGGTTCGTTTCATTTTCTATTCTTATAGGGAATGTGCTTTAGTCTTCCGACACTAGAGGATCCCTTTAATGATAGATATCGAAAAGCAGATACTAGCTTGAGCAAGATCGAAAAGCCTGTTTGTCAATCAAGTAAGAAGGGATCCTTAAAGGATACAGGCAATCAACAACTGAAAAGTTGTGGTGATCAAGACAACATAGATGATCAGCAAAAAGCATCCAGTGATAACTTGGAGAACAGAGAGAGTGCCAAGCTGGGAAAAGGAAAAACCCAGTCTGTTGTAATGGATATGATCCAAAATGATTTGGAAAAATCAGGTTGCCCATCAAAATTTCTTTTCATGTGTTTAAACACGATACAGGATTCTTTGCTTGGTGATGGCAAAATTAGCAAGGAACTGAATGAACCTGTCTTTGTAAAATCATGGGGAGTTGACTTTTGGAAATCTTATTCCATGGAGCATGATATATTGGAAAACAGTGGAACTGGTTCATCTGTGCAACAAATTGCCTGGATGGCTTCCGCAGCTACAGATAGTATTTCACAATTGGAGAAGGAAGGCGTATCATTCAACAGCCCCTTCCTACTATATCTTGTTTCTTCACAAGAGAAAGCAATTAAGGTTAGTTTTTGCCTATGCTCTTCTTGGAATTTTGTTATCAGTAGCATCTGTCTTTTGCTTTTGTGATTTAGTCTTACCAGTGATCATTGGACAACCTATTGATGGGAGACTTGCTTAAATCTTATCCAATTTTAAAATATGAAACTATAATTTACATTAAGGCTATATTCTCTTCACCTTAGTTTAGGTTCCGTTTGGTTCGGTCCAGTCTAATTCAAGTCAGTTTACTTTAGTCGAATTCATCAGGTTGATTTAAGAACTTATCTTTATAATAATTTTTTCCAATATATATTTACAATGATACATGTGTTGTGGATGATACATGTGTTGTGGAAATATTTCAACACATACTTTCAAATAAGTCCCATACAGAAAAGGTTTTGAAGAGTTAATTAAAAAAATCAAGGGAAATTCTATATGGTGCCTTTATGGTTTGATATTTTCCTATATAATAACCTTCTGCTAACTTTTTTTTGTCAAAAAAAGGCTTAATTTTATTCACCTAGCATATCCACCATGCTTAGTTGTCTTCCCTTAACCTCAATAATTCATTGCTAGCAGTGAGAATTCATATGAGGGATTATTGTATGAAGTTTTGAAGGCAGCTATGTTAATGGTGAACCAGTAAAAATGTTTGAAAATGAGCGAACGGTGACATTATAATTGTAGCAACATGTTTTTATGGAACATTAAAGATAAGATGGAAGGCCAAGAAATGGGTGAATTAAAAGAAATTAGCTTGTTCAATCAAAAAAGTTAGTTTTAAGGTCACCATGTATGTCAATACGAGAGTACAAAGGCACGATGTAGATTTTTAAAAAACATTGCACCATATAGAAAAGTCCAAATGTAGGGGCGCCGTATAAAATATCCAAAAAATCAAATCAGTTCACTTCAGTTCAATTAAGTCCAGTTCTGTTAATTTCAATTTTATCTAGGTGAAGATATTAGACCCTAAGTCTCTGTTTATAAGTTAAATGCTCACTTGTAGCTAGGAAACTAATCCACAACCATACTAAGGCTCGTGCCCCTGAATTCCTCATTCGAACCTTCCATGCTTTCACATCTCGTGCTCTATATTATATCTTCACTTTATTCAGCAAAGTACTTTATTGTGTATGTTTGCACATTCTTGTATAGGTCTGTGAAATTTGTGGTTTGCTCTTATTTATTTATTTATTTACTTATTTATTTTTGGTTTTTGGTGGTGGTGGTGGTGTGTGTAGCTTTGTGAATATTAATGGTCTAATCCTTAAGTACTTTTATGACAACACTTATTTAAAAAAAAAAAGGATATTCCACTTGGTACCCGTGTACTTTTGGCATCTCCAATTGGTACCAAAACTTTTATCGAGTCCAGATGATGCCCTTATACTCTTGTCAAGCATACTTCCATGACCAAACATAGTGACTTTTCCGTTATGTTTCTCCATTAAGTTGTGACGTCGCATTGGTATGTTGGTATTAACGAATATGAATTCGTAGGGGGCTGATTTGAGGACCAAATACATAGTTTGTTCTCTATGGATTCAGATTCATTTACACCAATATACCAATGCCGTGTCACGACCTAACGGATGAATATGACGGGAAAATCTATGTTTGACCATTGAAGTATGTTTGGCAAGAGTATAAGGGCACCGTCTGGACTCGATAAAAAGTTTTGGGTACCAATAGGTAAAGCCAAAAGTACGGGTACCAAGTGGAATTTCCTCAAAAATATAAAAATTAGGAAGACTCATTCTTCTAGAGTCCAAGATATGCACGCCTTTTCTCCCTTGTAGTTTTTAAGTTTCTTTTATATTTTAGGATCTTATAAAATATTAATGGACCTTACTCCTTCGTATCTTTTTGAAAATTCGTTCTATCTTTTTCTTGTAGAACAAGTGTATGCATATTCTTATATCTGCAGTTTCATTTTTCACGTAGGTCTCTTTTATTATTTAAGATGTAACACACTATTATTCATATCCTGTGTGAACGATCAGTGACAAAAATTCTTTACGAAGTATTTGAGTGATATGAAAACCTTCATTTTTCAAGTATTTTCTGTCCCCGATGTGTTCTTTCTTTGCAAAATATGCCCAAGAACTTAGATACAGATTTAAGAGCCTTAAGAATATAACCTTTTCCCTAAAAAAGTCTATATTCTGCTTCAGGAATACCAGTAGTGGTGAAAGTAGCCGACATTAATTCTGTTGTAATATATGCTGCCTTTGTAAAGAGTAAGGGTTTCTACTCGGGTGCTATCCTGCAGAGAGTCTATTCAGTGAGCAAAAGCAACTTGTCTAGTTTGGTTATGATAAACAACACTCTATGTAGGGCTTTAATGGTTTGGGTTTAGTGAATGGTGCTCTCTCTTCTTCTTCATCTCTCTATAGCTTAAGAAGAAATATGTACTTATAAAGGGGCTCACACATATAATTCTCATGCAAATGCACATAGTCGAAAGAAACTGCAGAATTATTTATCAACTTGCCGGGATATCACTTTTCTTCTAGAAACTTTTCATGTTGTGCCTCCAAAAGTGATCGATCAGCTGCTGTCATATAGGAACAACTACCAGTTCCTTAACCAATCAGGGCTTGCTTTTGTTACATCCTTTTACCCTAGAAAAGTAAGATTTATGTTTTTAATGAACGGCAATAAGAAACAAGACTATTTTAAACAAAAACAGAGAGTATGAAGTTATTCAACGGAGCTTAAAAGTAAAACCAGGTTGAGTCAAATGATGGGGGAAGGGAGTAAAACCAGTGCGTGACACAATATCCGAGTGGGTAAGGTGAGCAAGCTAGTCAGGCTAAGGATCCTAGCAAAGCACCTCGTGGAAAAGTTGGCTTTAATGTGGTGGTAGCTGAGATCAAGATGTCTACTCAAAGGGGGTTAATTTTTTATACTCCAGGGAACTAGTTGAGAGAGAGGTTCTAGCTACTGGGCGAGAGGGACCAATCTGTATCTGAGGCGGTAGAGGAAGAGGAGGAGGATTTGATTCCCGAAGCCATGGAGGTTCCCCTTATTCTAAACTCTAGGAGACCGTGGAATCGTAATCATTTGGTTTAATTTGGTATATATCCCCCAAGGTACCCAGTGTCTTATTGTTCTTTGTAATTATGTTGACGAAGCTAAGAGGTACTTTTCAGGTAGTATTCTGGTGCTTTTGCTTAGAATAATTCTCGGATATTTCAAGCCACTTGAATTTTCGAGTGGTGTACTTGGCTACTTTATGCAAAGAGGTAAGTAAGGAGTGTCCCTCACCGATGTCATAACACGGGGGTGATTTGTAATTAGATGCTTTTGGAGACTCTTTGTCCTCCTAGGATATATAGATATCTTCTTCTTTCTTAATATTATTTTCCCTTATCTAGTAATGAAAACTCTTCTTGTTGGTGGTTTTTATTTTGCATGGTTGTGGGTTTAAAAAGCTGAGACGTAATATTCACTCCCCGTGCTTTTGCACCATAGCGAGTTAGGGACCAAGATATCTGCCTTTGCTTGCAGCCCTTGTTCTAACTTGGTGTGTCAGAGGCCAGTGGAGATTATCTTGGTCGTCAACTTAAGGGCCCATGGGATTAGTCGGGCAAAGCCTTCTGAATACCCATGTTATCTAAAAAAGATTTAGTGTGTCAGATTAGTTGGAAACCTGTGACTGTCTTGTACATTATATAGGGTAACTTTCATTTTGCTTTTCTTATTATTTCTAAGTGTGAGCGCAATTATTTAATGAATAGGAACAAGGTGGAATTTAAAAGAAGTGGAATAATAAGTGAAGTAATAGGAAGGGGCTATGATATAGCTATTTTGGTAGCTGCTGCAAAATTTTGGTGCTGAAGAGCAAGGGGTGGGTCTGTGTGGGAATGTTCTAGTGATAACAGCACAAAATTTTGTTGCTGGGGATTTTTGTCAAAGCCATTTCAAACGCCTGACAGGATTACTGTTCTCGCTAGTCCATTGTTGCATATTTAGTAAGTTGCTTTCAAGTCTTCTCTAGAGTTATTTAATTTACTTGACGTTTGTCCAGGTGCGTTCGGTGTGCAAGCCTTTAAAAGCGTTTGGCGTACATACAGTGATTTTACATCCTGGTACTTCTGTAGAGCATCAAGTTCACGGGTATTTCAAGATCTTCAATTTATTTTCCTTTTTCTGCAATTGACGTGCTGTTAAATAACTTCTTTGTTGTTATTTTTCCTTTTCTTCGCCCTCTATGGGGTGTCATTTTCTTCTAGTAAATTCATAAATTTACGCCTTGTAATAGTCATATCGTCTGGACTGAGTGCCTTGCAACTTGTTTGGTTTGATGGAAAGGAAAAGAAAGGAAATAGGTAGGAAAAGAAAGGAAATAGGTACTTGGATTGTTTAAAGCTTGTTTTCTGCCAATTTCATGTCTTATTAGCCTTTTAAACATTGGAAAAGAACTCAATTTCTTTGAAGTGCTTATTATTAAACCAAACAACGGAAAAGAGATGCTTCCTTTTATTTCTCTTCTCTTATTTTCCGTTCCCTTATTTTATTTTTCTTTCTTTTCATTTTAGAAAACCAAACAAACTGTTTATGTGAGACTATTATAGAATAGGACCACTGGATGTAACTTCAAGCATTAGTACTATTCAATTGTTTTTGTTTATGTCAATTCATGGATTTATTATGTGCTTGATTGCGGAAAGCATGGTAAGTAGATGTGTGTTCGTCAATTTTCCCATGTAAAATACACATGGTGACATAAAATCCAATGCAGTTAAAAAATTTACAAGTAATCGCACACTCAACTAACATGTTTGTCGGAAGTCATTGACTGAATGCCTTAAGTTTCATGTTTATCACTCTCCTTTTTTTCTTTATTTATTTTTTTGTAATCGATATTCATCACTTTTTCCTCATGTAAAACGCACACGATGACATAAAATCCAATGCAGTTCAAAAAGTTATCGGTAATCGCACATGGAACTAACATGTTTGTCGGAAGTTGTTGACTCAATGCCTTGTTTCACATTTATCACTTGCTATTTTTGTGATCGATATTCTTCACTTTTATTTTTCTCATGACAAGTATTCTTTTTTTTATCGTGCAGCCTGAAGAATTGTGAACCTGAATTTCTTGTAGCAACCCCTGAACGCCTTTGGAAACTAATTTCTTTGAAGGCAGTTAATGTATCCAGTGCCTCTTTTCTGGTAATATGTTTTGGAAAATTCTTTCCTGGTGCAAAAATGTGAGGGTTGCGATTTTTGCTTCTGCTCTGATAATTCATATAGTCATTTTGACTTCTATCTGGTTAATACTCTATGCAATCTCTAAATATATCGCATAAAATAGAAACTTGTATTGAGACTTAGAGTAGAGGGAGAGGAGGGGCGATTGGGCAAAAAGAAGACAATGTCACATGAGAAGAAACTGGTGAGCATTGCTGCTCGCAGTTTTCACTTACCAAACTCGTGTCAGACATGCATGTGGATTTTGGAATATGATGTAGGATCTGTCCTGCTCTACAAACAGGATACAGATCCTTGATCATGTTGACCGCTTATTGGCCAAGATAGAAATAGGGAATCTCGTTTTATTTGGAGTACAAATTGCACTCTCAACCTAAGACTTGGTAGTAGTTTGTTTTAGTTTCTCTATTTCTTTTTTGTTGACCCTGTGAGAAAAATGTGTGGAAGTGCACATAGCAATTGCATGTTTAACAATACTATCTTAACTTTTCTTCAAAGATCATGTGAAGGTAGTGTCAATCAAACCCACATTGAAAGAATCTGTATTCATGGAGTCATGTCATAAAATTTAAAAATTCAAAAGTCAGACATCTAGGTCATGTAGTTGAGAGTACCTTTGGATCTTATGTACACTTGCACCAACCATTGGAACTTATTGACAGTAATAAACTTTTAGCTCTGAACTTTTTTGGTTCGTCATTGATGTTCCATGTAACTGGGAACATCGAAAGGCTTTTTTTACAACTGCCAAATGTTATAACTTAATTTCTCTTTTATTTGGGCCATACTAAATGTTTCTCGTCATTTGTTACTTTTTCTCTTCCCCGTTTTATTTTTTCTTGATAATGCTGCTAGTGCTCGTTTGGCAGTTCCATTTTCTCAGAGTTGTTGCCTATGTTTTTCTGAATTGTACTCTTTGACTTGTGATCAGGTTGTGGATGGAATTGACTCTCTCTCCTGCCTTCATGTGGTAAAAAAGATCAAGGATTCTATATCTGGAAAACCTTGCACGGTCGTTTTCCAGGCTTGCTGTACTGGCTCTTCCGTTCAAGCTGTACAAAATATTCTTAGGAAACCATTTCATACATTATCTCTGGAAGAATCAATAAAAAGTCAAGGTTTTCGGTAGTAGCACGTCGTTGTGTCCTATGAAGAAACTCCTCCAAATATATGCATATGGGATCATTGGTGGTTTACTACTATATGCATCATTGATTGGGTGAAGAGAAAAGCCCCGAACAGAAACTCGTGCTAGAAAAAGAAGATAGATTTGGTGCAGTGTGGGTGATGATAGATTGCACTGTTGAAGATGCAGTTTTACCGCAGCATCTTTATGCAAAAGCATACTAGGTAGAATGACTAGCAGTTAAACATGCTTGCTTGCTACTCTTATTTATTCCTTTTCTTTTTTTCCTTGTCCATTTTCTTGGTGTTGAAGGGCATTGTCTAATGAATGGAAAGTTAGTGTAAGCTATTTTTCTTCCCAATTGGCCAAGTCTACAGATTGATCAGTTTTGAATGTTGATACTTGTCTCTGATGTTTGGAAATAGTTTTGAACCAGCAACTGCGTCATTGCCCAAGCGCAAATATACTTGTCTCTGATGTTGCTTGTCTTCGGCAACATAAGTGACATTTCATTACATACTATGATAGCTTTCAATGTCTAATGCAGTCATGGTTACATTTACATACCAGCCGTACTTTCTACAATCAGCTGTACTTCCTAAATCATGGTAGACATGTAAAGCTAATTACTTGGTTCTAGCTTTGGTAGTGCTCTTAGTGAAGTGGAATAAATAAAATGGGTTAGAAAAATGATGAGAGATGAGGTGGAAGAGAGAGAAAACCAATTGGTAGTGCTCTTAGTGAAGTGGAGGGAATCTCTGGTTCAGTAGTGCTGATGTAAGACAAGGAATTAAGAGAAGCTCTAAGAGATAGCATCGAATATTTACTATTCGTTGGACGAATAAGCATTGTCAAGAAAAGGAGGAAGTATGATGTGGATGCGATATCCTTGCTCACTAGTAAGGTTGATGCTTTGGCTAAAAAATTTGATCAAGTCGGAGTTGAGTATTCTCATGCTAGTGTTGTGAAAGCTGTGGAGTTTAAGGGCATTTGGCGAGTGAATGTCAGTTCATCCTCTCTTTTCAAGGGATAACTTTGGAGCAAGCAAATTCCCTTCAAACCTTCAACCTAAGGCCACGAAACAATCCCTACTCCAATACCTAAAATCCTGATTTGAGAAATCATACTAATTTCTCCTATCGAAATCCTAACCCCAACCTTCCCACTCAAATTTCGCCCAATCACCCGGATTCACAAATAGACCTCCTCTTAACCCTCCTCCACAAAAATCAAGCCATGAGGGCCTTATGGAGTCCTTTGTTGATATTCAGATGAAGCAACATGAAACATTCTGATTTCATTCGGCTAATCAACTCACACAACAAGGCTATATAGACTCAATTAGCCCAACTTGCTCAACAAGTGATCCATCTTTCAAGGCCCAAGGCCATCTTCCGAGGCAATAATCCCGATGGGTAATTAAATGCCAACACGTTTAGAAGTGGTACACAGTTGGAGCAGCCTAACTATGTGACAAAGGAGCCAAGTGAGAAAGTTAGTGATGTTATTGATGACAAGACTGAGAAGAGGTTTCTTCATTTGAGGAAGAGTTGGTTAGAGATATATTTGAGGTTCATCCTACCAAGCTAAGTGAGGATCCTAAAGTCGAGCCCTATATACCACCCATACCTTATCCTCAAAGGCTTGCCACAGCAAAGCTTGAACAGAAATATGACAAATTTCTCAATAATCTAGCTATACATCAATATTTCATTTCTTGAAGCTATTTCCGAGATGCCTTCATATGCTAAGTTCCTAAAAGACATCCTTTCGAACAAGGGGAAAAGTGAGGAGAATGTTATGTTGGCTTATACTGAGGAGTGTATCCCCGTGTTGCAAAACAAGCTTCTTACTAAGCTGTAGGACCCCTGAATTTTCTCTATCCCTTTTTGTATAGGGGAAGTTTCAATCAAGAAAGTCTTATGTGATCTCGGGGAAAGTGTTAGTTTGATGCCCCTTTCCATCTGCAACAAGTTACAAATGGGCAATCTTAACCCTACTACTAGTTCTCTTAATTCAACTTGCTGATTGATCTGTCAAATATTCTCTTGGTATCATTGAGGATGTTCCATTGCGAGTGGGTAAACTTTTCAGTCCTTGTGACTTTTTGGTGATGGAAATGGAAGAAGACGCTCATATTCCAATCATTTTATAGAGGTAGTTTTTTGCCACTGCTGGGGCAATGACCGATATGAAAAATAATAATCTCTCCCTTCATGTAGGTGAAGAAAAGATTGATTTTAACCTTCAACGGGATATGGATGCCTCCAATGATGATACTACTTGTTGCGGGGTGTCTTCCATATTCATTCATTACAACAAGACCCAAAAGATCTTTTTGATTCGTTACTTGAAAAAGTTGATCTCTTGATCTTTGAAGAAACAGCCATACATATGGCTGTTAATGGTGTTGAGGATCATGTCCCCAAGGCGAAAAAGGTTAACAATAAGGTGGATCCAAAGCCGGCAAAGAGGATCGACAAATCTAAGGGGTTACTCATGACATGGAGACCTAATATGCTTCCACCCCCACCTTTGGTGTGGCTGCGCGAGTTTTCTCTTTCCCTTATTTCCCTTATCACATTGAGGACAATGTATGTGCATATCTAGCTTGGAGGAAGTGATTCTTATAATTGTATATATCTTGCATATTTAGGACATGCATTGCATATAGTTGCATTTAGATTTCGTTTAATTTTTATTTTTCATAATTCTCATGAATTTTTCTCATTTAGTTTATGTTCGATTACAGCATGCATTTAAAAAAAAATTCCAAAAAAAATGAAAAAATGAAAGAAAAAAAACAGAGTTTGAGATATGATCCTTCTGTGGTGTCCATCGGCATTTTGTGAAAAAATTGAAGGATTACCCCTAGTTTTTTTTTGTGCAAAAATAATCTGTGACTCTAGAAACTCATAGTGTGATTGTTTTTGTGAACCACTAGTTTGTGGTATGCTTGTTGGTTGCCCTTGAATATTGTGTAGCAGTGTTGAATAGACAACAATTGACCTGTGAGATTAGACCCCTATACACCGTTCATTGATTCGGTGTCTTTTGTTCTTCAAGTGGGAAAGTCAATCCGATCATTAGTATCTAGAAGTCACCTTGCAACTGCGGGTTTTGAACCTTCCTCAGAGATTTATTTCTCTTCTCCTTCGATTCCGCATTTGACATTGCATAAACGAGTATTAAGGCATTCTTTGAGATTTAGCCTACATTTAGCCAAATATGCCTACCAAAGCATTGATATCCCTTGTGAACCCATTTGAGCTTAACCGTCTCTTTACTTTAACCCGCATCACATGCCCTTTTGACATGAAAAACCTTGTTTAACAATTTGTCACGGGCTAGTAACGTGTGGATGGCTTGATATTGGAGTTTGTCTGTGTAACCTCTATTCTTGGAACTCCATTGGTCTGTGTTATGTTTGAATGAAAATAGAGGTTGAATTTTAAAGTGAAAAAAAAAGAGAAAAAAAATGAAAAGATGAAAAAAATGAAGAAAATCTATAACTATATACTAAAATAGGAAGATGCTGATGTCATCCCTGATGACGTGGCGCAACCTGGTGAAATTTTTTCCCGCCCAAATGCTCTCCCTCCTTTCTCTATTTTTTTTCGTTGCGTAACCTGAGCTTCAATTAGTTCTCATTGGGAAACTAAAAGTCTTATAATGGAAATACAAAGACAATATGGTAAATTCTCGCCTTGGAAAATGAGGATTTATTGTTATGTCTCCTACTTATTACTCCTTTGGTTGCTCTATTTAGATTTTGATTGACGTTTTTGTCTAAGTTGGTATTGGGCTAAGGTATAAATCTCAAGTGAATACTCACACTGTTTTGACTTAATGACATGGTGTTGTACTTTGACCACATGTAAAATTGATCCGATAATTTGATGAGATAGGGTTAAATTTTTGTTTTCCTTTTTCACTTTCTGTAAATTATTAGTACAACCGTCTAACCATTAGACGACCCACTTTAACAGTGACATTTTGTAATTTATGGCTACTTTTAGGCTGTTTTAGCGACTTAGGGGTGACATTTTTACAACTTAGCTTATTTTAATAAAATTAAACTCGGTTGTAAAAAGTCACCATTAAGTTGTTAACAGTAACCCCTAAATTGGAAAATGTAGCACCTAAGTTGGATCCTCTGACGGTTAGATAGTTGTACAAGAGTATTACTCCTAAGTGAAAGCCGTGCATCGCACGGGATACTAAGCTAGTAAGATACATAAAGAGGGTGATTTGTTTTTCTCTTATATCCCTTTTGTTAATAAATGGTTTGAATTAAGCGAAAAGGGCTTTAACTGATGAGTATTTCATGAAATTTTGGAGTTTAAGTTGGAGGTTATTTTTCTGTTTGTCGGAGTTGATTGCCACATTGTTTTCCTCATTGTCCATGAGGCAATTTGATGGCTTTCTATTCTACTAGTTCCATGACTTCCTTGCTACATCCCTAATGACTTCTCCTACCCTTCACCCGAAGCCTTGCGGTACAACCTTTAAAAATCTTATTGACTCGTGTTTTCCAATTATCCTCTAGCGGAGGAGATGTGAGATGATAAGTGAGTTTATGGTTGACTATGACTTTGAGATGGGCATTGAGTGAACCTACTTGTATTGTCATTCTAAACACATGAGTGGTGTACTCACGAACCTAAAGTGGGGGTCTATTTGCTTTGCTATACTACACTCATGGGTAGGCCTTGCGGTAAGACTGATGATGCGTTTTTTAATACGCTTGGATACAGTGGAAATAACAAACTAAATTTTGCGATTTTTTGGTTCATGAAAAGCAATAAATGATTGGTAAGATCACCACTTGTATTCTATAAAGAAACACCAAAAACACAAGATAAAGATCTCAAAGAACAAGTCACCAACTTTGCCTCAAGGCTAAGCCATGAACAAAGCATAAAGACTAGATTTAAAGAACTCATTAAGAGAACTCGTTTGAGAAATCAATTACGGAAACAATGACGTTAGTACCAAACCACACAATTCTCTCAGAATAACATTAGTAACAAACCCCTGCCATATCAACATTTCAATAACTCAGAGTTAACGGAAATGTCATTTGGCCCATTATTGTGGGACATAGGTAAATGTAGGATTATTCTTGTCAATTTCGTAATGTAGGATTATTTTTGTTAGACCGCCCAATGGTTGGATTATTGGCATCAAAATTTCCTATAATTTATTAGTACAATGAGTCCTATTTATAGGGAAACAAAGTAACTTGCATGAAAAGAAGCTAACTAGAAGTAGGAAATGAAATTTATATTCAAGTTACATATAAATTTCATTTCAAAAGGCGGTGTGAGAGGGATGCTCTCTGGTGCGAATTGAAGGCGATTCTTGCGGCACCATTGCCGCAATGGGAGGAGGGGGGAAGAAGAGGGGACGACCACCAAAAAATGCTAAACAAGCTGAGAATTCTCCGGAGACTGTGAACTCGTCGAAGGGAGCTGAGAAGGATGGAAGCTCAAGGACAACTCAGGGCAGTTCAATGATGGAATCGTTGAAATTAGGGGATTTCCTCAGTTCTGAGATTATGAGTGCAATCAAGGGGACTTCAACACAGCAATCGGGAGGTAAATCTGTTTCCCTTCAAACTGATAATAATGTAGCTGCTGATTTGAAAAAATTGGGGTTTATTGGGGATACTGTTGAGGCTAATGTGGATTTGAATGTGTCAAATGTTGAATTTCGAAACTCTAAAAATTGATTTAGTTCTAGGAGGCAGAGCTGGGCGGATGAGGTTAGTGAGGAGGAGAAATCCGAGGAGAGTGCTGCTGAAATGGATGAAGATGATGTGAATGGGGGTGATAAGGTTTTGCCTAAGAAACCTGACTGGAAGAAGGCTTTCATAGGGACTAGAGATCCACATTGTGGTTTGCCTTTACATTTTGTTCCGGAAGCACAAGAGAGTGACACTGTATGCATTGATCTAGATGATGTTGAGATAGAATACTGGCAGAATGCTTTGATTGGGGTGGTTATTGGTGGACCTCCCAAACTAGCTATAATGCATGATTTTGTAGCTAAGAAATGGAATCATATTGCACAGCCACAGCTGCTTTATCACAAGAAAGGCTGGTTTTACATCAGATTCCAGTCCAAAGATGACAGAGATGAGATTTTGAGAGGGGGCCCCTGGGTTATAGGCAATAAGACCTTTATGCTTAAACCTTGGACACCTGATTTTTGTATTGATAAGGGACAAGTCACAAAGGTCCCAGTCTGGGTGAACCTGCCAAATTTTGATGTTCAATATTGGTCTGCATCAGGTTTAAGCAAAGTGGCTAGTAAGTTGAGATTTCCTCTTTTTGCTGATCAATGTACAGCCAGGAAAGATAGAATTTCCTACGCTAGAATACTAGTTGAAGTTGATGTGTCACAGCCTTTGAAGACTCAAATTCAAATCATGACTCCTTTTGGTGAGACACTTATTCAGGAGGTTGCTTATGAATGGGTTCCCCACTTTTGCAACTCCTGCAAAAGAATGGTGCATCTCTCTGCATACTGTAAGTGGAGTAATAATGCTAACAAGATTGCAGAAGACAAGAACAAGGCCCAACAAGAAGTTCCTGTTGCTCTGAATGCAGCAAAGGAAAATGGGGTGACTACCAGTTCTAGTGTGCAGCAGATTGTAAATACTGTGGTTCAGCAAGGCAATGATGGTTTCATTCCTATAGTGGGAAGGAAGAGTGGTATAACTGGTAAACAAGTCAGTGCAGTAGTAACATAGAGTCAAGCAAAGAATAAAACACCATTGCAGATGATGATGAGTGGTGCTAATAAATTTTTGTTGCTTAGCCATATGAGAAATGAAGGTGAAACTGGAGATACATTACATAATGGAGATGAGCTGGGAGAACCTTCCTCTCCTCCTCCCCCATGAAGATAGCAACCTGGAATGTGAGAGGTTGCAATGAACCTCTCAAAACACAAGAGGTGGCTGACTTCTTGTGGAAGAATAAAGTTGATGTCATGGGAGTCTTAGAGACTAGAATAAAAGAAAAGAATGCAAAAAGAATTGGGGAGAGATTCTTTGCTAGGTACAATATATGTAATAACTATTGTGCTCATAATAATGGGAGGATATGGGTGGTATGGTCATCTTATAATGTGGATCTCGTGGTCTTAAGGGTCACTAGTCAGTTGGTGCATTGTGAAATTGAATCTAAGAGAAGTAAATTGAAGTTTCTCTGTACTGTGGTGTATGGTTTCAATGACGCTGAAGGGAGAAGACAACTTTGGCTGGACCTAATGACCATTGCAAATACAACTCAACAACCTTGGGTGCTTTTGGGGGACTTCAATGTTGTCTTGAAAGTTGAAGAAAGAGAGAGCAGAGCAAGACCATATCCCAGGGCTATTGCAGACTTTGTGGACTGTACCTAGAGAATTGGAGTGGAGGACCTAGCCTATATAGGTCCTCTATTCACATGGCATAATAACCAGCATGGGAGTGATAAGGTTAGGAGTAAACTGGATAGGGCAATGTGCAATGGAAGATGGATTCTGGATCAAATTATCACAAAGGTAGAGTTCTTGCCAGAAGGAATCTCAGACCATTCTCTAATCCTAATGGAGGTATGTGAGGTAGTTCAAGAGGAACCTAAACCTTTTAGGTTTCTCAATGCTTGGTGTGAGGATGAACAATTTATTCCTTTGGTGAAGAGTGTTTGGGAGGAAGACATGGAAGGCAGTTGTATCTATCAGCTCATGAAGAAGCTCAGGAAGTTGAAACCTCTACTCAAGCAACTACATAGAAGAAATTATATGAACATTATTGATAAGGTTCTAGAATGTAATGTGAAGCTTACTCAAGCACAGAAGAAACTGCAAGATGACCCGAGGAATGATTGTTTGATTGCTGAAGAGAAAGAGTTGAGAAAACTGTATATAAAGCTGAAGAAAGTTGAGATTAGTGCCTTTCAACAAAGAGCAAAACTGCATGATTTGAAAATGAAGGATGAAAGTAATGCATACTTTCATGCAAAGGTTAAGGAGAGCACTGCATTCAACAGGGTCACTGTGATCAATGATGCTGATGGTAATAACAGAGAGGGTTCTGAGGTGCCTATTGCTTTTATCCAGTTCTATGAGTAATTGCTGGGGTGTACAGACTCTACTAAGGATATTGATGCAGCTGTTATCAATGAAGGGGAGATACTTCATGCTGAAGCAGCTTTGAAATTGCAAGAAGAAGTGACAGAGACAGAAATAAAGGATGCTCTTTTTTCTATAGGAGATATGAAGGCACCAGGGCCTGATGGGTTCACTTCATTTTTCTTCAAGAAAACTTGGGACGTTGTTGGAGATTTGTTCTGTAGTGCTATAAAAGAATTTTTCTGCAGTGGTAGAATGCCTTATCAAGTCAATTCCACCTTTATCACAGTGATCCCTAAGGTCCAGCAACCACAAAATGTAACACAATTCCGGCCCATCTCATGCTGCAGTGTGGTGTATAAAACCATCACTAAGGTTTTAGCTAACAGATTACAAATTGTACTTGATATTATTGTCAGTAAAGAGTAAGCTGCCTTTGTTAAGGGGAGGAGCATTTTTGAGAATATTGCAGTGGCACATGAGTTGTTCAAGAATTATGGGAGAGCTCATCTATCACCTAGAGAAGTGGTGAAACTTGATATTCAGAAGGCATATGATACCATGAGTTCGAGGTTTTTGGAGGATCTGATGAGAGCTTTGGGTTTCCCTGAAAAATTCATCCACTGGATCATTGCTTGTATCTAAAAACCAAGATTTTCAGTGTGTGTGAATGGTACCCCACATGGGTATTTTGAAAATAAGAGAGCGTTAAGACAAGGTGACCCTATTTCTCCATACCTCTTTGTATTGGGAATGGAGTATTTCACAAGAATGATGAAGATGACTAGAAGGAAAAAAGAGTTTCACACTCACCTAAAATGTGCTAGAGTTAATCTTACTCAACTGTCATTTGTTGATGACCTCTTGATCTTTGCTAGAGGTGATAGGAGCTCTATGATTGAAGTAGCAAACTGTCTGAAAGATTTTGGTGAGATTTCAGGGCTGAAACCAAACACTTTGAAGACAAATGTTTACTTTGGTGGTGTTAGCAATCAGATCAAGAGAGAAATATTGAATGCTACTGGGTTCGTGGAGGGACAGCTACCATTTAGGTACTTGGGGGTTTCTTTAAACTCCTCCAGACTTTCATACAACATATGCACACCCCTGCTGGATAAAATAAAGAGAAAGCTTCATCATTGGACTACAAAATTGCTCTCCAATGCAGGTAAAGTCCAATTACTGAATAGTGTGATTTTTGGAATACATTCTTACTGGTGCACCATGTTTGTATTGCCCAAACATGTTGTAAATGAAATTGATAAACTGTGTAAAGATTTCTATTGGGGAATTTCTGAGGGAGCTAAAGGTATGAGTTGGATTAGCTGGAGAGCTATGAACAAGCCTAAGAGAGAAGGAGGGTTGGGTATTAAGGAGATTTTGGGATGGAATAAAGCTCTAATGTTGAAATGGGTGTGGAAACTTCAATGTGGAAATGACAGTTTGTGGGCTGTGTGGTCGGATAAATATCACTTACATGGTGATTTTGTCTGGAACCATACTGCAAAGAAGAATGATTCATGGTTTTGGAGATGTTTAATAAAGGTCAAAGATGAACTTGTTGAACATTCTGGTTCGGTATTTGAGGCTACTGCCAAGTTAAATGCCTGTGTTCACAATGGTAAATTTAGAGTTCGAGTTGCTTATGATCTGACGAGGGATGTGCAGCCCAAATGGAGGTTTCATAAGCTTGTGTGGGACAATAATGCTCTACCCAGACACAGGATAACAACGTGGATGGCTCTTTTGAAGAAGTTACCCACTGTTGACAGAGTCAAGAGCAGAGGCTTCAGCATTGTAAATAGATGTGCATTATGCTGTTGTACAGAGGAAAGCTGCAATCACTTATTCAGAGGAAAGATGCAATCACTTATTCTTTAAGTGTGAGGTTACTCAACCTATTTGGGAGGCCATTTTGAGGTGGATTGGAATTAACAGGAGGGGCTGGTCCCTTACCCATGAGGCCAGATGGTTTGTGCAGAATGTCAAGGGGAACAATCCAGTAAAACATAAGTATTGTTGCGGAGATTTGGCAGGAGAGGAACTACAGATTATACAAAGATTGGGAGAGAAGTATACAAAACATCATACATAGCATTAAGTATACTGTTTGTGCTAGACTGCTAGATAGATATGCTGAGTTGTCTACACAGTTGATGTGAGTAGGTCTACTTAGGGAGTTTACTGAGTCTTTTGCATGGCTATCCCCTGCATTTGTATATGAACTACTGATTTTACCCTGAGTGGATGAATAACATGAGTAGACTAATTTCCCAAAAAAAAAAAAAAAGATAACCTTCCTAAAATATAATACTCCTAAAAGATAAACTTTACTAAAAAGACTCCTATAAAGTCTCTACTACATCGACTCCAAAATAAATTAGGAAATAAATAATAAAACTCTTATAACAAATAAAAATATTCCCGATACTCATGCATCAACTGAATATGTGGCTTGCATTTACATGATATGCTATAGGTCTCGAATGGTACTGACTTGCTCTTGCTATGAACATGTGGGGTGTCATCCTTTGAACTTGATGTTGCTTTTGAAAATAATTGACCGAGAAGGTAATCTGGTTTTTTGCGACTCCCATTTTTGTGCTTCTGATGTGTTTTACCTGGCAAAATTTGATTCGACCCGAAAACAAAAATGGGTCATGAACACAATAATACTACCCGAAACTCGAAAATGATCGAACCCGAACAACTCGAATATTTTTGGGTCAAGACCCGACCCGACCCGTTAGGTCAAGCCCCTTGCTTTATTGTTTGTTTGTATTTTTATGTTTTGTATATCTTTATTTTTTCTAATCTGCCATTTTTGGTACAACGGTGCACTTTGTCCTGCGGGATTTTTTTTAGTCACAACTCTTCATTTTACTCCCTTATGTTTTGGGGGGTTCTAGTAGACAAAAACACTTAGACATTTTTTAGATTTGCTTAGACTAGGTTTTAGACTCTCTCAAACTCTCTCTAATAGAATCCAATAATCAAAGTGAATCAAATTTGCAACTTGTTTGCGGCGATTGTTCGCTTCCAAGTCAATTTCAAGTGAAAATCAATTGAGACTCAAAGAGTTCTTCTCTATCAATTTCTCTTTACTTGATTATTTTCATGTTTTCTTTCATGATTATGACTTGTTTGATTTCATTCAAAATGAGTGAGTAGTTTGATTATCTAGGATTTAGGAGAAGCCCTATGATTGGTTATTAAGAAAAGTTGGATTATTTGATACATTTGTGATTGTTATGCTATGATTCCATTGCTAGAGACCTATTTGCTTGTGATTCAATTGGTCATCGTTTTGCATGACCCTAGAACGATGGACCGAAAGGTGAAGTCTCTTTATTTGAAAACCTAGCAATCGAACCTGAGGTGTAATTCACGAAAGTAGTATTACTTCTCTTGAGTGCTATTTGGTTATCACATTGTTTAATGGGTTAGAATAGTTTAATGACCATGAAAATAGGTAATTGAGTTGTTCTAGCACGTTATTATGCTTCGAAAGGAGATAATGGTTACCTTAGGATAATTAACCTTCACAATACGCAATCACATCAATTGAGCAATCCAATCGGAATCAATATCCGTCATAGTGGTGAGCCCTAATCCTAGATGCTTGTTGGTTTTGAATTTCTTTTAATTTTATTTGTTCTTTTTAGATCACTCATATCAATCTTGACAAACTGTGAGTTTAGATAATCATATTGTGTAAAATCGGTACTTAGCAACTAATCTCTGTGGTAACGATATCTTTTTACTAATTCGATAAATCCGTGCACTTGCGGAGCTTATCAGTACACAGTGTGAAAGAAAATGGGTAGATAGTGAAGAAATTGGTTGGTTAAAAGTTAAGCTAATGTCACGCTATAAGGAGAATCAGTGAGGTGATCTAGTCACAATTGAAAGTTTCAGCACTAACTAAAATTGCAAGATATGCCTTACCCCTTAAAAAATAATAATAACTCATTATTGCTTCAACCAAATAGACGAGAGGCAGGAGAACGTTCGGTATGTATTACAAATGAAATAGAATGTTTCCATACTAAAATAATAACACTTGATCGACGTGAATCTCTCACTGCTTGTTTCTTCCCCCCCATTTTCCATCCTTATTTTTCTTCTTTTTTTTTCTTTCATCATTCCTTTTCCTCCTTTATTTTTTTTTTCAAAAAGATTTGCACAATATTTTTGCATTATTTTTCTTTTGACTAATTTCCACTCATATCACCAAAAAGATATGACTCTATAACATGCAATTTTTACCCAAATAAAAAGATCATATATCCGATACTATGGAATATAAAAAAGGATCACCAAATAATCATCTTCCATATGCGTGCAAAGCAAATTCTATACCTTATGGTAGAATGCAAATGGCTTCAACTTTCGTTTCTGTGCACTTTTGTAAACATTTGTCTGATCAAGGATGTAATTTTGAGGTACTTTTAAACCTCTTGATATATAACAAAGTATTAAAAATCCCAGTGCCCGATCCCCTTCTTAAGAGTTTTCAGACCAAATTTATGGGAAAAAGATGAAAAATACCCTTGAGTCACATAAACCATCTAACATGCTTTAATAATCTAGAATCACCTTATTCTCCCCTTCAATATAAATAATCCAACTCATTAGTCACTTACATGTCATTTCCACTTCAAATCTAAGCATAAATTTATAGATATATTGGCATTTTTGTTCATCTACCTTTTTTTTTATTATTTTTTTTTAATATATGTATATTTAATACAGAAAAACATCTTAAGGGGATATGGTCAAGGTGAAGTTGACTTAGAAAGGGAATTTCTTACAACAATTTCTTTATAAGGGGTTTTGCTAAACAAATTGTATTTACAAGGGTATTTTTGAAAAAATTTCCTTATAATTTCTTGACATCTATGATCTTAAATTTGGCCCTTACACTTATGCAAACATTGCACTTTTACTTTTATGGCATGACCATAACAATGGCATCACTAAATTGATTTTATTGTGCAGATGTGACATAAGTTTAGCTATGCCTTACATTAAATGCAAACTCATATTGATCATCTACTTTCAACCTTTATACCTGAAAAATCAGAAAATGGATGCTAATGTGCTAAATACAACACTCCCGGTAATAAATACAACACCCGTAACTTAATAAAATTACTAACATAACCTTCTCATGTAAAATTTGAAAGAAAATAAAATTAAATCAAAAACTCAATTTCTCCCTGAACCAGAAAGTTCTAACACACCTAAGTAAAATGCCTAAATTCATTCGTCCAATCGTTCTCCAACCAGCTGCGCATGACTCTGCCCAAGAAAGCTCCATTGCCACCCAACCTTGGAGCTCCAATGAACGAAGCTCCATTTATGTTCTTTTAACAAAGCAACATTCAACAAATTCAAATAACAACTGAGGAAGAAGAAAAAATTGTGCCACTCCAAGTGTAATAGCTCATATTTGTGGTTGAGTTTTTTACTTGATTTTGAATTGTAAGGGCTGCGCCCAATTTAGTTGCAGATGTATAAACCCTGCATCAGTTCGAGCGCAGATCTGTGAACCCTGCGCCCATATCGTGCGCAGAGGTACGAACCCTACGCCCAATTCTTTGTCATTGCCTAACTTTCTCTCTCCTCAATCTGTGGAGCGGTGGGTAATCATAGACGGCGGATGACTTGCATGATCATTCTGATAACATCTGATTCAATTTTTGATTGTTAACGTCAATCATTCATTCATTCATTTTTGAAGAAAAAAAAAATCACTTTTTGATCTTAATGTAGAGTACAATCTTCAACTCAAGAAGTTATTGGAAGTTACTGACTCAAGCATAGTTATTGGAAGTGTAGCGTTGCAAAATGCAGGAGCCAAAGAAAAATGATGTAAAGTTCTTAAACAGTGAAGGAACATATCAATGCTGCCAATCACCAAGTTTCTCCCAGCAAAGCCCATTCCATTGTTTATGTAATTTCTGACTTTTGCAAGTAGTTTGCTCTACTAGTTGAAAGCGGATCAATGGCTTTAAGAAGGGTATTATTGTCTTTTAATTTAGGGGTGTTGTATTTATTAAATGACGGTGTTGTATCAATGCGAACCGATCCTTAATGTTTGGAAACCATGACAAATATCTTTCAAGTTTGCAATTTAAATATGTCCTTTAGATTTGTGTAGGTAGGTGACCTGACATGTTTTTAGCAAAGGCTTTCTGGAATTTCTAGCCTATGTTTATGAACTAAGGGTATGTTTAGGGGGGTTTCTTAAGTTAATGATCCCTATTTGCTTCTATTGAAAATTTTGCACCAAACTGATCCATGAAGGGGTAAATTACTCTTAATCTATAGGTACGGCATATAAAACTGAAAACCAAAAAAAGTGTTTTCTGAAAAGTGGTTTCGAGTTTTCAAAAAACCAAAAAATTGCCAAGTGACAACCACCATAAGCAAGACCTAAATTTGTCCAAAAGGGACAATTTGAACATTATCTTTGTTGTTACAATTGCTTAAATGTATGCAAATGTTCCCAATAGGAGTGTGAGAAAAATATGGTGAAAGTCTATAAATCTACTATGTGGTTTTCTTTCCAATTGCTATAAATAATTCAAAAATTGGTACTCTTGACTCAAAAACTAGTACTCTTGGACCAAAAACTAGTACTAGTGACCTTAAAATTGGTACTGGTGTCCCGAAACCAGCATTTGCTAACTAAATTGTGGTACTGATAATCCAAAAACTAGTACTGGTGAGCCCAATATTTAGTACTAATGACCCCAAAAACTAGTGTTGGTGACCTAAAAACGCTAGTACTATGACTTAAAAAACCAGTACTGATGACCAAAAAATGGGTACTGGTGGCTCAAAAACTAATATCGCTAAACCAAGTTGAGGAACTGATCATATATTAAAAATTGGTACTGGTAACCCAAAAATTAGTACTGATGACCCAAAAACTTGAATGTATATTCAATATCTAGTACTCCCTAGTGATCTAAAAAGTAGTGTTGGTGAACAAAAAAACTAGTATTGTGACCTAAAAACTAGTACTGGTGACTCTGTAGACACCAAAATTGTATCAAAAAGTTGTTTCGAAAAATATGAAGATATTGTATTATCTTTTAAGATATCAATATCTTTTAAGATGAAGATTTTGGGGGAAGTTTAGGTTATCTCAACTACTGCTCCTTTATCTATAAATGGAGATAATCCATAGGTTAAACGTAGAGTCGGCTAAATAATGCAAAAGCCCCATCGCGTATCAACCACAAATTATGCGGTTCGACAGACCAAGCCAGCAAGTCAAAGGCCGACCTTGTGACCTCCCTACTACAACAAAATTATAGCGCTGCCGTTCGGGAACATGTTGACAAGACCCTCGTTCTGCCGGAATCAATAACAAGCTTCTAAGCCCTTGAATCAATAACAAGCTTCTAAGCCCTTGAATCAATAACAAGCTTCTAAGCCCTTGAATCTAAACACATCCCCGTTCCCTCAAAACCCTTGAATCTAAACACATCCTCGCTCCCTCAATGATTGGAATCAAGAGATTCCCAAAAGTTGTAACCCACAAATTATCAATAAAATCTTTTGTTCCATATTTCTTGCATTTGATTTACAAGTTCGAAAATTATTGGTTTACAAATTGGCACAATCAGTGGGACGATTTTTACTCTTCATCTCCAATCTACAGGGGCATATTACATCAAATTTCGAGACCTGGCTACATTCGACGTTGAAGTCTTCACAACCGGTCTCGAGTGGGCAACTGTAGACATTAAAATTGTGTCAAACAGTTGTTTTAGAAAATATGAAGATATTGTATTATCTTTTAAGATAAATATTTTTAAGTTATCTCAACTACTGATCCTTAACCTATAAAAAGGAGATAATCCCTATGTTAAAGGTAGAGTCGGCTGAACAAACCAAAAGCCCCGTCGCTTCTCGACCACAAATTATGAGGTTCGACAGATCAAGCCAACAAGCCAAAGGGCGGCCCTGATTTAAGAAGAAGCTTCTAAACCCTTGAATCTAAACACATCCCCGCTCCTTCAAAGCCCTTGAATCTAAACACATCTCTACTCCCTCAATGATTGGAATCAAGAGATTTCCAAAAGTTGTAACCCACAAATTATCAATAAAGTCTTTTGCTCCATATTTTATATTTACAGGTTCGAAAATTATTGGTTTACAGACTCAAAGTATTGCTGAACTAAATTGTGGTATTAAACATATATTTTATTATGTATGCCATATTTTCAGTTTAGTTACACATAATTGTATCCTTATAGCAGTAGTAATTTTCCTACGTTTCTATCCAAAACAATTGGAACCCAAATCAGTTGACTGTGTTCCTAAGATTAAGGAGACGTGATTGTGCGGTTACGTTTAACTATATTTGAATTTGTTTTTGGGCGAAAGTTAAATTTCCCTCCAACCAATTCCCTGTATATAATTTGT
>BSSO01000778.1:0-28784 GCA_030267885.1 Mesembryanthemum crystallinum
ATGAGTATATACCAAATTTATTTTGACAAGCTTTTAAAAGTCACTAAGAGCATACAAATATTGACTGACAACTTCTCGACTCCACAGTCTTACTATTATAATCATCACCTCATCATAATCCGTGCATCGCACGGGGTTTACAAGCTAGTTTTCAAATTAAAGTAAAATAAATTTTAGGATACTTGTCATGTAGTGGAGATTATATATTGATTGAGTATGACTGTGTTTAAGAAAGTATTGTGTGTTAGGATTTGCTTGATTTATATCAAGCTCCAATGTAGTTGCCTACCCATGCACTTGATCCCACTTTTAATTTTGCCCTTTTTTAAAGATAGAAAAAAAAAAAACATTCAGAATGGTATACGAAAGTTGTAAGGGTCTGTTCTTTTCAACTTATTTTGATAAGTTTCAGTTTAATTCAGTCGCAATAAGTTCAGTTCAGTTCCTGCAACTTACTTTTTATGTCACAGATTACTATTCATTCAGTTCAGTTCAGTTCACCTTCAGTTTTAATAAGTTCAGTTCAGTTCTAATAAGCTCAGTTCAGTTCAGTTCAGTTCAGTTCTAATAAGTTCATTTCAATTTCATTTCAGTCAATTTCAATTGAAAAGAACAGGCCCTAGCTCTTGTAAGTGATTGGACAGATTAGGGATTCGAATTAACCTGTTAAGAGACCTTTCTTCAATAGGAAATTTGTTTAACCTTGGATGAAAGGAAAATACTCCAATTTGACAACGTATTTTTTTTCTTTTCCTTTTTTTTTTTTGGTGCAAAATTTGGCAACATGTTTTCAAAATTGGGGTCGTAATTGAGTCATTTTACTTATTAATTGAGGATATGTGGATCAACTAAGTAACCGTTCTTTTCTTAATTAAGTTTCTACATTCAATTCAATTCAATATTTCAATTTACTTTTTCTTTCATATACTACTATCCACTTTTAAATTTGACATCATTCAAATGAAATGAAAAGTGCAAGTAAGTTTTCCCTTATTATTTATGTCATTCCTTCTCTTAAAGCACTAGCAGCAGCCAGCAGTGACATGTTAGGCATGTCAAGAGGAGAGAGAAAGACATGTCATGGAATATCATCCCATTATGGGAGGGGATGGCATGATGCCATGTCAAGCTAAAATAGAGCAAATGCTCTAGTGATAAGTTAAGATGACAAGAGAGAGGGCTAATAGGGCCTAAACACTTGGGCCTAAAAGCTTGCGCCATGTGGCTTGCTCAACTACAATTCACTTCCCGTTTTGAAACAACTATAAATCAAAATCAAAAATCAAAATATATATATATAAAATCACCATTGGCCATTTTTTTGTCTTCTACAAATAGACACCATATTTGATATATTTTTCACTAATTCTCCAAATCTCACATAGTCATGTATTTCTTTTGTATTCTCTCTAATTATTAGAATATTCACATTATTTCTTCTTTTTGTCCCAAAATATTTCCGTAATTATGGATTAAAAAATATCAAAAAAATAATTATGAAAATTATCCATTATAATTAACAAAATCATAATCGCTAATTAATAAATAGTAACTAGTAACAAAAACGACTTTATAAAAATAAAAGTAAACTATTTGGAATATGAGGTGGAGGAGAGAGGGAAGAGATTTGACACGGCACCATTGTGGATGAAAATTGTAAAATAGCAAAAAGGTGGCATAATTTGGGTAGGAAATAACGTGGAGGAGAGAGGAAGTGCTCTTAACATGACGCTATTGATGATGCTGTTAAGGGAGTTTGAAACCGACCACATGCTCCCCTCTCCCCCCATCGATACCATATTCAGGAGGGAAGGGAGAGGGTAGCTTAACCCAATATAAGGGCAACTAAAGTTTGGGCTGGAATTCGGGTGTGGGCCAGATATATACAGCCAGCCTGCCCGGCCCGTGATCGGCCCATTACGGATCGGTTCACCATAACTATAAAAAATAAAAAAATAAAAAAAAAAATAACAATAGGGGTATGTAGAATTGGTAGACAAAAGGTAGTAGAACAGAGGCAGAGAGTAGCTTGAGCTAGAAACTGCATAGAAGTGTGGACAAAGGAATCTTCGTTGGGTGATTTCATAAAATTTTGTAGGGCCTTCAAATTCAACTGTTGCTATCATCCTTTTGGCTTTAAGTCATCATCTTAAAAAGATCTGACATTATTATGCTCTGATCACTACCATACCCTTTTTTTTTTTTNTTCTGTGCTTAGCTTAAAGCTTTCTCCACAGCCCAACCCAACCCAACCCCACCACATGGGCATCTGACATTCATGGGATGAGAGATGGATAGTTTATTCATTGCAATGGTTGAATTTTGGTGGTTAAGGCTTTAAGGTGTAGGGGTGATTATGCCTCATGTCTAGACTGAATCTACTTGTAATTGGCTCGTTTTAAGTTCAACTGAATCGTGTTGAATTGAATTGTATTGATGAGAATGCAGTTATGATCTGAGAAAATGTTGTAAGTTATAGAATTTAACTAAACTGAATATTGGATATATGAGAAAGATGAAATGAACAAAGCCAAGTATTTTGGTTTTTTTTTCTTTTTCTGTGTCTAGCTCTGAGAGAAATTGACATTTTTATATATGAGTCGATTGTAAGAAGAATTTCACCCACAAATACTTATTGTATGGGAATTTACATGCATGTTACGTGATATTAGGGGAGTATATGATAACGCAAAGTCTTGTTATGAGTTTGATCCTTACAATTGATCAATGGGGGTCGCTCTTGAAGTAAAGAAGTCACCCCTCTAAAAGTGAGAATCATTCTTGTAAAGTGTAAGGATCATGTAGTTGGTCGGTCCATACATATAATGTATGTACCAACTGCAAGTCCATACAATACCTTTCAATCAAAAAAAAAAAATCCATATAATACCTACTAAATTACTAATAACAATTTGACAAGCTTTTCCACTTAAAAAGTAAAAACAAAGAAAGAGAAAAAAAAAAGCCATAAACTCTTTGAGTGAAGTTTGTGTATTAAAAAGTTGACCAAGACCATATCTCTTTGGGTCCTCTTAGTTGTTTAGAATCTTAAGATGTTACATCTAGTGCCAAAAATGGGTAAAGTATAATAAACATGTAATAACATACATGTACCAGTGTATGGACCATTACTATCTCTAGTTGATGAATATGTTGTGATGGCAACTTTGGACTATAGCGGCTAATGGGTGATCGATTGGTCGATTGTGAGATGGTGGTTATGATGAAGAACAGGAATCGACTTTCTACATCTAGCCCCCAAAATTGATTAATGTATAATAAACGTGTAACATGATTACGAGTTCATGACCCATTACTATCCCTAATTAATGGTTATATTGTGATGGCTCGGAGTCCCCTACATAACTGGATGTACGCTAGTAATATTACTATGAAATAAATATTTATTTTAATTATCAAAAAAAAAAAAAGTGAGGAGGAACTCCCTTACTCTTTAAACATGATTAAAAGACACCTTCTAATAGACTTCCCTATGGATAATAGTGATGATGATTCAGAGCTTGAAATTGGCAATATCCCTGAGTATCATCCTGGTTATTCGGGGAATCAAGAAGAAGTTATTGCAGGGGCTAGAGCACAGCTCCCGGATATTTTTGCTCCTGAGAATGACCCGAATTTCATCAATAGGGGTCAGGATTCTCGTCCACAACCTCAATGCCCTCCCCCAACACTTGAGACATTTGAATGACCCAACTTCCCTTACAATTCATTTTCTCTCTTTATTAGTTGGGTCATACCATCCGGAGTTTGTTTTTCTTTCTGAAACAATATGCTCTGTGTATGATGCAAAGAAATTGTGGCGTAATTTGGGTTTTGCTTTTTGGGTAGGCTTTGATTCAAATGGTACTAGAGGCAGTCTTCTTTTTGGTTGGTCTTTGAATGGTTTGTTAAGACCGCTTTTCTTTTCTGCAAATTGTATTATTGTGGAGTGTTTGGTCTAAATAAAAAGTCTTCCTTTGAAAAATCTGCAATGATGCCCTCCCAATAGGTGAGGAGTTCAGGAAGAGACGTATATCATGGTATGAGTCCTGTAATATATGCTCTTCATCTTCCAGAGAGACTATCCAACATCTTTTCAGGGATTGTGTTTATGCATTACACTTATGGGGTTGTTGCGGGTTTGGAATTAGTACAGCCAGTGATAAACATATTTTTATCCATGAATGGATCTTTGATTGGATTAAATATCTAGCGAGACTGGATGATGACTCCTTTACGCCATCAATTTATTTGTTGCTGTGCTATGGTCTATTTGGCTTGTGAGGAACCAAAGGGTTTTCAAAGATCACTCCATCCCTCCGATTGTAGCCATGAAGATTATCCAAGACCAGTATTACCTAGTTACCAAGGGTATTCAGGAAAGAAGAAAGGGTGTCATATGTGCAAACTTACTTTCTGGAAACGAAGGATGTGATCAGGATTTCAATGTTAGCTCTAGTTGCCAGCAGCAGCAGTCCTGAAAGGAGTAATTGAGTTGGTCATGGGATTGAATTCTATGACGGAGGTCATGGGTTCAATTCCCACTAGGCCTCTTTGCTGAGCCTGTCTGCAAGTTTATCTTGTTGGCTTGCCTGGTGTGTGTGGTTTGCAGGCTATTGCATACACCCGGGGTTTATCCAGTGCACACTCGAAGAGTCGTGACTGCGAGTTCCTCGTATCAAAAAAAAGAAAAAAAAGTTGCCAGCTGCAGCACTTATTTGTTGATGGTTCCTGGGACAAAAGCTCATATTTTGCAGGGGGGAGGTTGGTGCATAACATCTAGCGAAGGTATTGTTGAAGAGAATCAATTCTCTTTCCTCGCCATTAGTGCATTACAAGCTGAAGCATCAACAACCTTACTGCTTTATCATGGTGTAGAGAGAAAGGAGGTATGCATGTCAAGCTTCATACAGACTGTCAACAATTGGTCCTTATTTTGCAAGAAAGAATGCAAGCGCCTAGTGAGGTTGATGTCATTATTAAGAACATTGGGGAATTGCTTTCACAGTTTCATTGTAGTATGTATTTTCATTTTATTCCTAAAAGTTGTAATGTGATAGCCCATAATATAGAAATTAGGGCTACAAAACAATGTAATGAGTTTCCTTAATAATAGTAGTTGTTTTTCCTCCTGCCAAAAATAAGAATAAAAATTCATGTGGATATATGGCTAGCAATACCAAACCCGCTACAAAGGACACCCAATTGTATATGAAAAATTCCCGTTACGCCAAAACTCTACTATTGATAAATTTCAATATGCTCATGAACCTGGCTTATTATTAATGTTTAGGGAAGACCTCTATATAGAGTACATAATCTTATTCTCCAAGAAGTACTAAAGTACTAGAGATAGTAGTTTGCTAAATAGAGAAGATCTCTTTAAAATCAATTAAACTTTACCCTTACCCCATTTAAAACACGCTGAGAGTTACATTTGAATAATTGTAAATTTAATAGGACTGTGCTTTAATCCGAGATTATATAAAATACATGGAATATCCATATCCATATCCATATCCATATGCACCTTCAAAAGCTACAATAGAAAAACCAACAGGAATCAATCATACTTTGATCTATTTTCCCTATGTGCAGGCTAATTTAATTAATATGCTGATGACCCAAATCCAGAATACAATTAACTGTACTGATCCGAAGAAATCTTTTGAACAGAAAGTGATATACCCAGAAGTCTAACAATATCACTGCCTGAAAATACTCTTTCAACTACCCACTTTTACTGCTTGGCAAGTAACTATATCACCCTAAATTATTAGGGCCATTAATAGTAATAATCGCCATTGTATATAAAATCATCCACCTTGGGTTAAATCTAGCCTTCCATTTTCTTGAAGGACCTTGATCAGTTGCGCCCCTTTCCTCTTCCCCCTAGCGCTACAATCCCCCTGCTGCATGGCCAGCACCACTGCCCGCGCCACCTCCTCCGCTGGTGCCACTGCCCAGAGCTGGTGGTCACCACTGCCGTATACTGCAGCGAGCACGCTGATCGCGTACTCTTTCCCCCGGCCCTCCATCCGGCCCATCACCTCCACCAGCATCGGCACTGCGAGAGCGTGGACCCGCACCTCGGCCGCCCCCTCGGGCATTGTGCACATGAGGTCCAGTGCTGCTAGGGCCCGCTCAGCAGCGGTCCCCTCTAGGTCCGGAAGTGCATCCACCACGCGAGCCGCCGCCCCACACTCCACGGCCACCCGCCGATTCCGCTCTGCTAGGCAGAGGGCCAAGAGAATCTTGGTTGCTGACTTGGCCGCTGCCTTATCCTTTATGTACCCGATCACCCCGCTCATCACCACCGCGGGAACCACCACTGCCTCACCGCCGCTAGCGCCACCAGAGACAGCATCCGAGGGTGGATTCGGGACAAGGGAACGCTCTATCATGTGGAGGGCGAAAACACGGTCCGAATCCGATCCGGTGGTAAAATGGAGCTCTGCCACATGGAAGAGCTCGCGGAGGTCGGACAACGGCAACGACGGAGGAAGAGGAGGAGGAGGAAGAGCCACTGGTGTTGGTGGCGTAGGCGGATCAAGCTGAGGGTTATGGTAGGTGGGCGGGAAACGCCATTGAGTGAAGCTCTGGGAAGTGGAAGAGGAGGATGACTCCGATTCCGACGGCTTAGTAGGGTGATACACAGGCGGGGGTGGAGGCAGGCGAGGCGGGGAACGACGACCATGGCGTGGCGGTGATGATGGAGCCGAGAGAGGGGGAGAGGAGGAGTGAGGTGGTGGAGTAGGACTGAGAGGGGAATCAGTGCAGTGGCGGAAGAAAGCGCAGGAGAACAAGGAGGTGGTTCTGTTTGGGGGCTTCAGCTCCTTAGGTGGACGGCTTGTTTTCATGGTGATGAATGAGAGAGACAGAGAAAGGAAGATTGGGTAGTTAAGATGGGGAGTTTAAACAGAAGAACTAAGAGAGGAGAGAGAGAGAGAGAGAGAGAGAGTCAGAAATATCAGTATAGGTCTGTGTATTGTTGATGATGGTTATATGAGTTGGGATTGGTGTAAGGACATTATGCCATTAATGCCAGAGTCAGGAACCCCATCCTTGGAAATTATTTGGCGGGTTCTGAAGGGAGGAGAGAGAATATGGTGAGAGAAAGACACACCCAAATAGCAGGGAAAATGACCCAAATGGTAACTGCTCCTTCCCCTTGTCAATTTCACCACCTTCAAAGTCTGGGAAGTGGGGAACCCTATACTATAGTACTGTCAATTATTTCTTCATGAAATCTTTAGGAGTTATAGCGAGATCTAGATTCGAAACTCGTCGTACTTGTGTTAGTTCCTAGCCTTTAAACCAAAGTACTACATGCTCTATATATGTGTATAATCTAGACAAATACGAGCCCAAAAATACTGTTAGTATCTAATTAGCTAGTCTAGGAGTTATAGCAAGATCTAGATTCAAAACCCGTCGTACTTGTGTTAATTCCTACCCTTAAAACCAAAGTACTACATGCTCTATATATGTGTATAATCTAGACAAATTCGAGCCCGGAAATACTGTTAGTATCTAATTAGCTTGTCTATCAAGCCAAAGATTCTTGATTTTATTTCTCTACCCTAATGATATGACAGTGTATTGTCAATTAACAAAAGATGAATGAACTTGGCTTAACTTCTCAGTAGGCCACACTTGTGATTAATTAAAGGAAAAAGTACTGAAAATTTCAGGTTCCTCGTATAGAAACAAGGGAGTTACAGAAACTCTAAACACGGTAAAGTGGACTAACCTGGTATTTTAATGTGAAAAATAATTATCTAGTACTTCTAGATTTACAACGAGCTAAATGAACATAAAATTATGCTACAAAATTTTGTTAAAAGTTACAAGTGTAAACGTCATTGGAAGCAAATACAAAGGCTGAAAGCAGAGCAGAAAAGAGCAAAGAAACAATCACCTCCACTTATCTCTCAATTCTTTTCGCTCGGACCAGATCCAGGTGACGAAAATTGCAGCCACGAGAGCAACAATGGTTAAGAGAAGCAATGCGTAGCTGAAATCCTCTGTCAGGGAGTCGTAGGTCCTTGAGGGTGCAAGGCGAGTGAAAAACAGATCGATTCCATATGCGAAGACTAGGGTAGTGGACTCTAGCTTGGCAGGTGCTGAAACTATGCCTCTAAGACCTTCAACTTTGAGGGTATGGGTCACATAAGACTGCAAATATAACCAGAAGGCCATAAGGGTAAGTTAACCAATTGAAAACACTTCATTGAGAAGGGAGATGGGAAAGGCAAATCAAGAAAACCAGAAATCAAGAAAACCAGTTTTAGAGCAAAGAGCATTAATGTCTAGTGAGCTCTCAAAAAATGTGGAGAGAGAAGCATAAATGAAATAATTGCTTAGGCAGACTATGAAGTCCTCGAATTTCCGTCATTTCAAATTTGTGAAAACACAAGAGGGGTAGGGAAAAGAAATTGATGGACCTATTCTCCTCAACTTATTCATGAGGTTTTCAGTTCAGCTTTCAGTAAAATAAAGAATTTAAAAAAAAAAATATTGCTATTTACTACGTTCTTATTCAGTTGAGTTCAATAAAATTTAGCACAGTTCAGACAAAAAAGTTCAATTCAGGCAAATACAAGTTGAATAGAATAGGGCCTGGTGTTAATTTCACTAATCTCATTTTAGTTCAGTTCAGGTTAGCATACTTACTTGTTCAAGTACTTTCAGTTGAAATTAAAGTACCCACGTAATCATCCATCCAAATATCCTAGTGCTGACACTATACAAGTGACCCACTCACCACACTAAAGAGACAGTGCAATACACACTTCCCCCTTAATTTTGGTCTTTTTCTGGAAGGGGTAAGGAGGTAGTGAAGGCATGATGCCTGTGTTTGAGCCCTTTTGTTTTTGAAAAACTAGAATTTATATATAAAAAACATAACAAAACAAAAAGCAAACAAACAAACAACATAGAACTGCTTAAGATGGGCGCGGAAATGCCATAAGAATAAACTAAATTGTTGGGAATTCTACAGATAGAACATTCAAGCTCAGAAAGAATAAGCCCTAACCAACAAGGGCAAAGAGTTAGCAAAGGGCTGTTTCTCTGATATCTGAAGCAAAACATTATATTGGGCAATCAGAGCCTAATGATATGTATGGGAATCTCAACAACATAAAATTGATACAGTATTTTTGAACCGAATATATGCTGATGCATTGACGTGATACAAGAATTAAGGAAAAGATTTACCTAGTCACCATCAAACAATTACAACAGCCCAGTCAATAACAACAGCGTACCTGAGGATTAATAGGTATGGCATCTGTAAGCGGTATGATTCCTTCTTCCCTTTCAGCTGGGGTTGGGTTCACAGAGCGACGAGGGTCAACAAAGCGCTTGTCAAGAGCCATAACCTGTGACATGATACACACAAGGATAGCACGATTAGTCATGCAGCAGTAGTCACAAGAAGCCATTAAAAACACATCAAATCAAACTAACCTGATCACCAATAGTTCCTATAAGAAGCTGCTTTACTGTTATGCCTTTCGCAGTTAATGTCACTGCCATAGTCTTCACAGAATGAGTGAAAAAATAAGACTGAGTTTTTGTCATGATTTCAGGTCGAGAATAAGAAGAGACTGGCGAAGTAAGATTGTGTTTTCCAAGAATGAGCTTCCAGACGTCTTTGTTGTCCTGTACATGGAACAAACATCAATTAGAAACAAAGGTACATGTATCAAGATTCTAGTTTGTCAGAACAATATAAATAGAGGTCATAGTAAAGTTCAAAGGTTTACCGCTCGGGATTGATCATAGATCTCAATCACTGACATCTCATATCGGTGAGCTCTGAGGTTAAAATAGTGGTAGACAACCCAATTTTCACTGAAAACCTTCACAGAGATGATAAATAGTAAATAAGGATACCTATACTCAGCAAAAAGTATATGGCAGTGAAAACTTAAAACAATACTTACTGCACGGACAGGACCCTGTGCAGCATGATGTGTTACACGATGCAATATGCGACCGGTAACAGTATCTAGAAGGTAAATAACCAAAGACGCCTCTTCTGGGGTCACCGATCCAATTTCACCAGCAGCTTTGGGTGTGACAGTAGCTACAAATAATAGATTTCTTGATATATACTTGTACATCACAGACCGATCTTCCATTACCTTGGCTTGAGTATGTACTACCTACAGAACAGTTAGCATATGTTAACAATCCATAAAGCTCCACATAACACAAGTATCTCAAAAACCACCCACCGCAACCAAGCCACCTGCCTCCACTACAAGTCCATTACCCATTTTAGCTGTGCCAAAAGCAACCAGGTTGTGTGCTTTTTCCCTCTAAAAAATAAATAAATATCAGAGTAACTTGAGGGTTGAGACCATAGGTTTAGTTGTCAAGCTATGCGCCATGAATTATGTAGCCTGTGGTTCAATATTCAAGATCCCTGCCATATACATGCACATATATCCACTCACTATAGGTCTGGATAACTTGGTGTAATATCAAAACTCCTTGCCAAATAATTTTTTTGAGCAAAATACAAAGCTTCAAATTTGTATGAGCCACAAGCAAGTAATTAGTGCATTCATAGGACCACCATTGTTTTTTTGATACACTTCAAAGATTCCAGAGCTCTAGTTGATTTCAGGAAAACGAAAATATACGTACATCAGGGCAGAGCCCAAGCATAATCAGGAAGCATTCGTGTGAAAACCAACATCATCTTATAAGAATGGAATTTTCCGATAGTCACAGAAAAAACATATATGCTCATCAGCATTCACTAGGTGGAAGACGGATTAACATTTTCACACAATAAGAGTAAAGGCAAAACATACCTCATTTAATTTTCTAGTCGTGGTTGTAATAATCTTTTCTGAGTCTGAAGGAAGTATAACCGACCAGAGATCCCTTGAGCTAAAGCAAAATTCATCATCTTCCTCAGACATGCAATTGCTTTTTAATGCATGCCCTTTCAAAATGCTGTTGTCAGAATCAACAGAGTACCAGTATATGTTAGGAAACTCGCGCTGAAAGATAACAGTAGCTTCAAAAGTCCTAGGGTATAAATGGACATTTCTATTCGTATCTATTATCAAATGGAGGCGCGTTTCTTTGGAATCTGCGAATGGCAACGGAATGACTTCCATGACAGAATGAGTCAAGATTAGAGATTTAAGCTCCTTCCCCGTGTAGGTGTCCACAATAGAAAGAACACCTGGTGCTTCCAATCCATGTCCACAGCGGCCAACAACAAGAACAGATGGATTCTCATTTAAAGCATGATGATGAGGAACCTGCCACTGGTATAGGTTGAGGGCAATTGGATTTTCACATGTTTCAGACTTCTGTAATGAAGGTAGCTGAAGTGACCAAACAACTCGACCGTCACCAGTGTGCAATGCAAAAAGTTTCCCTGGCTTTGTCAGCACTACAAGCAGCTTCCTGAAGCCGTTATGATCTCGGGTCAATTTGCTTTTCTCGGAGCTTTTTAATCTCAATGCTTGAATGGCAGCCATATCTTCAGGGCTTGCTATCATTAAAGTCCCTTTAAGCTTCAACATGTGTCCCTTATGTGATGAAACCAAAAATAAGTAAAAGCATTGGAGGCAATATTCAAAATCTCATTATTCAACACATGTAAACTTTAAAAACTATTAGCAAGGCAGCAACAAAATCTGCTGGTATATAGTAGATCAGCCCACTAAATTACTTGCTCATCCTCAAGTCTTTCCTTTGTATATTGAATATCTCTTTTTAAATGGTCAAATTGGGAAGGATGGGCAAGGATGCACAAACAATGATAACAGCGGCAAAAATAAATGGTTCCTTTCCCCTCATTCAGACTCACGAAATTTTGAGAACGCATGTCAACGTGATCAGGCACTCAATACAACTCTGAAAATGGGTTCAACCCTTCAGGAAGGTGCTCTTTTGTCAATGAATGACCAATCCATGAGACGCTCATAATGATTGGTAATCCAAATCTTGGTTTGAATGCATAAATCCTAGATCATTTACTTCGATGGTCAAGTCAACAAACTGACAGTTCAGAAATTGAAGCTTTCGTTAGGCAATGAAGGACAAACTGGTTGGAATTATCTTTCCATCACCGGAATTTGCAATTGGGGTCTCCTCTGGCAACATTGAGCAAGTCCAAGCAGAGGTCAGTTCAGCAGATAATATTATTTTAAAACCATTCAATTTCAGGTTGATAATAGGATGAATAGTTTTGGTAATTCTGATTAGATGTATAGTTTCTGTTTTGTGCTCAGTATTGGGTGAGACGGTGAGTTTGGTGAGGACAATTGAATTCTTTGGGAAGTTATGCAATTCCCTATAAATTGTACCACTGTAGAGTTTTTTCTCCCCCGACTCAATGAATAAAATAACCATTGATTCTTTCTGTGTTTTCTTTTTAATGTCTTATCTTTCTTTTTTCCCCCTTTCTGGGGGGTTGGGGGAAGAGTTTCAGTGTTGAATGTGTAACTCCTACTTACAGTTCAAACCTTTTGGCCAACTCTCAATATCTCTCTTATCAGACCCTCATATCGCATAATTTGGTGATTCAAATAACTGACAAGAGGCTTGAACAGCTAACGAGTGCAAAAAAGGACCACCTTTACTACCATGGCATAAGATATGACTTTTCCCTTTTATTCCCTCTATCTCATTTTGTCCAATAAGAAGCCATTAACTCCCAACCCTGAGGGGGTAGCTCAACTGGTAAGAGCTCTGTCATCTATTCCAGAGATCCCTATTCAAGTCCCCATAGGGCCACGAGAGGTGTTCCTGACCGTTAACTTCAGGGCCCATGGGATTAGTCGGGCAAAACTCGGATACCCATGTTATTTATAATATATAAATAAATAAATAAAAACGAGCCATTAACTCCTATAATGAAAACTTTTTCAGGCGACAACTTTGGTTTTCTATTACAGTCGTTGTAGGATCATAAATTGCAATCTCCTACATAGAAAAGTGATCGACATGCTCAAGTGCATATGAAATTGCATTTATCTTGTCACATCTCTCACATTCTTTGAGCTAATAATAGTGTACCATTTTTTAATTAATAGTGTGAGATAATTGCACCACCTCTTCTGGTGTACAAATAAAATTGAACAAAAATTTAAATTTTTTTGCAAATGCTGGAGCTCCCATAGCACACATTCCCCCTTCCCGAGAAGAATTACTTGAAAAAAAGGCAGTCCCACGGGGTTGGTACTTGGTAGGGAATCACTTTGAGGATGCAGCCAGTCAACAGTTTTTTTTTAATGACTAAATTTGTCCAATGGAGTATCAGTCAAATGATAAACTAAACTAAGGGACCAGCTACACATAATGAAAAAAGGTAATTCACTCACCCCTATAGTCAGCACAAGAATCTCATAGAAGTAGAGGGCAGTAAACGTAATGTGAAAGCAGCAAAGTCCTAGAAGATATTTCTATGCTATCTACGAAAAATAATTACTCATTTATTATTATATAGAGCCACAACTCATCAGTTGTCACTCAACACATATATAAGCATTCATTGAATCCATACCTTTAGCCATTCAAGAAGCCCCTGCTCTACTTTGGCCACTGATACACCTTTCTTCTCCACTGGTAGTTCTGATGTGGTTACATCTACAACTGAAGCAAGCCCATCTTCTCTCCTCCAGACAATCTCGCCTTGTTGAAGCAACAATAAAGAGTGGTCTTCCATAACAACCAATGCCCTAAATCCATGAGACATGTCAGTGCGGATATAATTATTTATGAAAACCTTCTGAACAAGCCCTCGGTTATGGTCCATCTGAATGCTTTCCTTTAGAAGATTGTTACTATAGTCATGACCAAGCTTCACTGTCAGATGAATTTTACTACTACCACAGTGTACGATTCCAAAAGCTCTCTGCTCTTCAGTGACTGGAAGTACATCACTAACAGCTGCAGAATCATCAATCTTATCCACAATCTCAAGCTTGCCATTATCATTTACTCTCATAAACATTATATAGGAACTGTACTTTATGGCAAACATCCCTTCAAGTTTGGAAGACACTACAGTTGCTGTCCCAGAAAATTCAGGAACCAAATCAAGAATATGTTCCTTCTGGAAGCTGATTTTCCCGTCTTTTAAGTTCAATGTAACCAGATTTGTCTGACTAGCATCCAAAGCCACTAACGTTTCACTGGAAACCAGTGATACTTCCCCAGAGAAGCCACCTGGAAATTCTGCATTATCATGCTTGAGTATCTCACCCGACCTCACACTGATTCCATAGGAATGAACTTGGGAGAGGCCTGAAAATCCTACAGCATGCATGACATCACCACTTACAGGCTTGATCAACTGTTGAATCTCCACACTGCACACAAAGCAACCATATGAAAGTTAAGATCAGGATAAGAAACTTTTTGCCCTTCTTTATTTTTTTATTTTCTTTTGGGGGGGGGGGGGGGGGGGGTGATTGAAACCAAGCTGGATAAGTTTTCCAACCTTTCAGCGAGTTCTATATTCCATAAGACTGCCCCGTCTATGCTTGAAACTGCATGGAGGCAACCATTACTGGAAACAACAATCACATTATCTCTGTCACCCTTTAATGCAATCTGCATCACAATACCCAGTGAATATCATTAGCAGGTGTTATCATGTCTTGTCTGCAGGAAATAGCAACCTGCTTATGGAAGGTTACGGCAGACCAAACTAATTGAAATACTTCAATACAGGTGAATTCTAAACAGAGCAGCTCAATTTGTTCTAGCTGTGCCAGATATACAAGGAAGTGTCTATGAGCTCCAGAAATTCATACGGTTTCAAATCATTATACTAGAAATCAAGAATGAATTCACCATCCTAACTAAAGTCCAACGAAAGTAAATCCAACCAGCAGCGCATCAGACAGTGGAGGCATATCATATGCAAAGGAGAGTTATGACCTACCACAGTCAATAATGATGACTTTGAGGGCTTCTTTCCAACCAGGAATGACTCCCACACCATCTGCCCGTCGGGAAGGTTCCATGCTCTAAGAATACTTCCCTCTGATGAGAGTGTAATCACATCTGCCCAACAATCAAAAGAAGATATTATCTACTATATCAATGTAGCTATCCATCAGTAACATAATTCTTCATTATGTACTAATAGCTATAATATCAACAAGAATAATAGAACAGGCAAACAACAATAATCGTTACAATTACTAAAAATAAATGTAGTAGCAAACAACTACTCCCTCCGAGGCCTCCGTCCCTTAAAGATTGTCAAAATTTCTATTTTGGGATGTTCCCCTAATACTTGTCAGGTTTCTAAATTAGGCAAAAAAATCTCAATAGTGATTGACTGATTGGGTGACATTTAAAGACATAGTGGAAGACAATACAATAAAAATAGTGTTCCCTTATACTTTATTGACGATCTTTAAGGGACGGGGAGTAAGAAAGTTAGTTTGCCATCCAATTTCATTATATTCATTGTTCCCTAAACCCTAATGTGTAATTGTAATCATACATAACTCAGCATCATAACAATCACATCCTCAACTAAAAATCTATGTAATTTTCAATGACATAAGTTTCTAAAAACTAAACAATTAGTGAACGTTACAAAACATGGCAATTAAATCAGAGAACAAAGCAATGCGCACTTACATTTCCCGAGCGCGAGATCAATGTGATCGATTCCATCATTCTCTCCGAGCACATGCCGCCAAACTAGCAACAGAAAAAACAATCAAAACCACAACAATCAGTCATCTCTTTTCTCCTCAATTCCAATTTCGTAACAATCAATTCAGCAACGGATACTATTAATCTGAAACTTACAAATCTCGCCTCGACGAAGATCGAGAGAAGCGAGAACGTTCTGTTCAGTGGAAACAACGAGCCTCTTGCGCCCGGCCTTTTGAGTGTGGAACATTGCTTGCTTGACTTTGCCTATGTATTGCTGGTGCCTGAGATTCGATCATTCCAACAATAAACAGCAAAAAATCGATGAATTGAATTGAAATTGTCAACTCGATACAATCAATTGAAGTCACAGAGATTGAAGAGGAGAGAGATTACCAGTCCATGAGGCCGACTTGATCTTCGTAGAGAGAGAAAGAGAGAATGAGAGACGATAAGGAGAGTAAGAGAAGAAGATAAACCCTAATCGCCATAGCCATGGCGAGTAGAAGGTTGAAGGCTCACTAGGAGAGAGAAAGAGATCTGAGAGAGAGAGAGTTGTGGGGAGAGAAGTAAAACTGTCTCTGAGCTCTCTTTTGAGTCTGACTCTAACACTATGGAATTCGGGTCTACCCGTACTTGCCAATGTAGTTTCGGGTCACGTCAAAGATTTCTTTTTTCCTTTTGAGGATAAAGTTTTTATTTATTTATTTACCTGTTACGTTAAGCAGTTTTGTTTCGGAAAATATCGGTGAGATATGATGAAATATGGGTGAAACATCCAACATTGTAATAATATTTCAGAGGCACCCTAAAATTAATAGTTACTGAAATTGTAAACTCTAGTAGCCATAAATATTACATAAATGACAATACTACTCTTATATAAATTTTCAGTTGACATGTAAAATATTTTGTTAATGAGAATAATGAGATCATGTGTGCTCAAGATAAATATGGTGGTGCAACTGCTAGACCAAGTCGATTTAAAAGACTTTCTCAGTTTATGTTCAATACTAATTAATCGGCCACAATGCCAAATGGGTGTTTTTAGTAAAGCCCCTTTACCACATGAGTTTTTAAAGTTGCTCCGGCGACAACTGGGTCTTATAAAACTGTGACTCACGCACATTGGTCCAAAAATTGCAACTATGGTCAAAAAATTCCGGCCAAAGCTAATTTTTTTTCCATTTTCAACCAATCTTAACCAAAGTTAAGTCATTTAAAAATGTCAACCAACTGTATCTTATTGAAGATTACAAAAATAAATGAAAAAAATGGGAAAAAAATTATTTTAGACCGGAAAATTTGACCGGAGCTGTAATTTTTGGACCAATATGGACGAGTTATGTTTTTTTAAGACCCAGTTGTCGCCGAAGCTACTTTAAAGACTCATATAGCAAAGGGGGTCTACTAAAAAGACTCATTTGGCATCTAATCAAGTTACCGTTCTAAGGTCTACCTTTTACTTGGTGGAAGAAAAAAATTAGTTTAGATAATGTGTCAAAAAGATTAAATCATATTCTTGTTTCTCCCTCTTAGAGTTTTAGTTAAATATTAGTTACTCATCTTGATTTAAGTTCATCAAATAAAAACAATTGCGATTCTTTTGTTAAGGACATATCATTTAAGGTTTGACGTGAAACTTATTGAGAGTTTTATTTAATAATTCATATCCGAAATTAGATAAAAATTTCGATAAGTTTTAAATATCAATTCAACAAAAGAATTGCAATCTTTTTAATGTTCATTCTAATAGGGTGCGTAAATGTATGTACAAAAATCATTCACCTATATAAATGGAGCTTCAATTGTTTAACTAGTTTTTCTCCCCATGCATCGCACGGGATGTAATATAAGTGTCATTGTCTTAGGGTATTCATTTTTTTCCCCTGATAGGAATGGTTTCCATTTTTATTGGACTATATATGTAATTATTTAGTACTAAATAATACACATTAATTAATTTGACTATTAGAAAGTATTTTTCACCAAATATAAAAATGTGATACAAACTTTTAGTGTACTGCAGTAATTTTATGATACATTACAAAGTTGAAAAAAGTGAAAAGATGATTAGTATATAAAAAAATAAAGAGAAAGATAGGGGTATGATACAAAATTTAGACAAAATTATTAGTATATTAAAAGTGAGAGTAGTTATATTGTAACGTATGTAGTAATAAATTATCTTAATTGTCATTCGTGAGTTAGACAAATTAAGATAATTTAGATGAATTTTTTTTTTTTTTTGCTAATATCCTAATTGGTAGTTGAGTTGGCGGGTTAATATAAGGGTGACACGTGGCAAGGGGTTGTTGTATTTTAATATATTTTAATTAATAGATACTCCAATAAGTCTTCTATAATATTTTTATTTATTTTAAAAGTTTATATTATTAATTAGATGTAAGGCCCTACAAGCTCAGTTTTTAATAATTTAATTTAATATAATTTATCTATTTATTATTTACTCCAAGCGTGCAGACGAAGATGTGGCTGGCGACTAGAGAGAACCACGATAGTACAATCATGCAAGCTTGAACGCATGACGGTTTACTCTCATTGCTTGATGCGTATTTCAGCAATAATGTCCATTGAATGCAATTTTTTCATACTTATTGAAAAGTAAGAATGTTAGGATAACCTTATGTGAAGACTGTTTTTCTAAAAGTCCTCGACAAGGAGAGAATGACTGATCAAAAGAATTTGACTAGATAAGCAGTAGGGGAAAACTGTTACTTCCTGCAAAGCAGAATGCAAAGCAGAAGTATGTATGCAAAAGTATACATATGATAATCTTAATTTACTTACCTTGGCTAGTTTCTTTGGTTTGAACCACAGGTTCACCCTAACCCTTTGATTCAAGACTTATTTATATGGATGAATTGCATGTATGAATTGCTTAACACCTGCAAATGCCTTTATGCTCATTCCAATATAACACTCAAAAGTTTGAGCATTATTTTTCAAATAGAAAGAGTGCAACTCACTTCATTCCTTTGTCCCTCAACACTTTATAACCATCACCTCTTCTTTTTCTAACCCATCTTCTTCAAAACACCCAGTTTCTTCCCCACTGCCCATGGTACCAAATTTGGACCTCATCCTCCTAGCATTCCTCCACGGCACCTTCATCTCTTGCGTCCTCCTCGTCGTCATCTCCTCCATCGTCGTCTTCCTCCTCCTCGCGTTCCTAGCCTCGCTCATCCTCCTCGCCCTCGTCGACGCTTATGACACGGCCGTGCTGCTCTTGCGGTACCCCAATCTTGAAACTCTAAGGGATAATCTCGTGTTGGGTCTTGTTTTGGCACTCTATAAAGTGCTACATTGCGTGGTTTCTGTTGAGCATGTGGTTTTTCAGATTAAAGCAAAGTCGCCGAGACCACAAGAACTACATATATCATAGTGTCAAGCATTTGAAGGGCGCCAACAACTAGGAGTAATTAATCACAAATCTTTTTTCTTCTTCTATGTTTTACTGTAAATCTATATGCTAGTATTTTTTTTTTTTTTTTTTTTTTTTTAATATTGGTAGGGTGGAGATGTTAAATTGTAAAGCAAGTAACATAAATTCTTTGGTGAACTGCTACCAATAAACTATTTTTGGGGAAAATTGCCCTTTTATATAGCACAGTGTTGTGGTGACATGAATTAATAAAAAAATTACTAGTAATTATTTAATTTGTTATCACGATTCAATTATGTGTTAGTACTATAGTCTTTCTTTCAAGTTTACTCTGTAAAGATCAAGTCATTAGATTGAGTTCTGAGGTGAAGATTATGTTATTCACTTTGTCAATGAAAATACCCAAAGTAATATCAACTACATTGTGGGAATGGAGGTTTCTGATTGATTTTTGGACCAGCAAAGGCACTTGCCATTAAATTAGCCACCTGATCATCAACAATTGTAATTTTGTTTTTGTTAATAGACTATCACTTAACTCTAAGAAGACTAAAATACGAACTTATGTAATATTGACCATCTATAAATATAATACGTTAGGCTTCTAGTTGGTATTCTTTTGTACTTTCGTCAAATATGACACATTCTTCCTTCTTTTTCCCTTCATTCTTTGGGGCGTTTGAGTTGGTTTTAAGGGTCGTAATAAGACAAGGAGGAAAACTTACCAGATTGTGTTTGAATTCATTACTAGTTTTTACCCCCGTGCCATGCACGGAGGAAAATTAAGTTGTAAAACTATAGGTGAGAGTATAAATTTTAGAGGTTAATTGTCAAGTTAAAATATGTATACTCTGTTTAATTTTCAAAAGTGGTTAGGCAAAAATTTCTTATACACTCATCTATTATTTTTGAGTTAATAATATTCCATATGTTCCAAATTGATTGTCTTCTTTTGCGATATTCAAAACCATCTTTGACATTAGTAGTTTATATAATGCAATATTAAAAAAAATATAGAAATGATTTTTCTCGAAACTACAATTAAACAGTAACCCCAAAAGTAAATTTTCAAAGCTAAAATCCTATTTATTTATTTTTGAAATATTTAAGGTCAAAATCTATCTAATTTTAATTTTGACTTTTTGATTAAACACTTAAATTGAGATGGATGGAGCATAAGTTTGTAATGGTTGAATTCATAAGATGAGAATTAGCAAAAATGTAACTTATTTATAAAGGGCTATAAACTAAGATCCTAGTTGGCATAATTAGTTTATGATAGTTAGTATTGATTATCATTAATAACATTATCAAGTGTAGGTTTGGAATGAGGTAAGTAGTTACAAACCTTAATATTTTGCCATTTAGGATTGGATGCTTAAGTTTGGAGTTTGTGTTTTAATATATTATATAGAATAGATTGTAATACAACCACAATTTCATTAAATGATGTAGTGGACTACTCTTATCTACAAGATGTATCTTGTTTTCCAATAGACCAAACTTAAAACTTCCATATTAAGCATTTTTAGTTGAGAGTTGTATTCGAGTAAGTGACCACCAAACTACGAAAATCTGCCCTGTTTGGGGTGGTTGCCATTTTTCAATTTTTTTGAAAACTCAAAACCAGTTTTTGGAAACCACTTTTTCTGGTTTTTAGTTTTCTGTTGTCAGTTTTGAAAATTAAGCAGGGAAATGTAACCACAATAACATTCAGTTCTAAATTAAATTTCTACAAAGAATTCAAAAATTTTCAAAACCAAAAAGTGGCAATTGACTACCACCCCGAGCAGGGCCTAACATAATGATGATGTGACAAGCCCTAACTTCGAAAAATGTACACGTTTATGTTGTGGTATGGATTGTTACACAATTATGTAAATCAATAAATGGCACTCCAATTTTTGGGAAAATGCCTAATGTTGTACTCAGTGTAACCACTTGTCTAGTATAGGAAAATGCCCTCTTCAGTCCCCACTTTTCATTGTTTATTCTAAGACTTTCTAAGACCAGTAGTCTAATTCTCTTGTTGCCAACAAATTTCAACAGAATCATGACAATTACAGCAACCCAACTGCTACCATTTCCTTCATCATCATCTCCTTCAATTTCTTCACAATTAACAGAACACCATAGATTTCTCAGGCCATTGAAGAACAACAACAGTTTACCCATTTGCAACCCTTCAAAGCTAGGGCAAAAACACAACAATAAACGCCTCTTCTCCACTCATTCATCAATGGACGCAACTGGGACTCCTTCAGATTCTACTGTGACCGTTGAGGAGAGAGAAAATGGCACTGTGACGCCCGTTTATCAGCCTACACCCCCCAATCGACAGCTCCGGACCCCTCATAGCGGGTATTTTCATTCTGGGTTTCTTTTGTTTTTGCTTGCTCTGGTTTGACTTTTTTTTTTTTTTTGTTTTGTGAATTTTTGTTGATTTTGTGCTTGTTTTCTGGGTGAAAAAAATTGTGGGGAAATTATAAAGTTGGCAGTTTCATTGCTTGATTAATGTGAGGTACAAAAGGGTTATTGATATATTTGATAATAGAAGTGCATTAAAGAAATTCTGATCCTATGTTGTTTATATGTTTGCTAATTGTTATGGCCTTATGGGACAATGTTGATTTTCAATTTTATTTGATTGGTCATAATATGAGTGAAATCATTAGCAATGGCACAATGTATAGTTGAGTGGTGTTGATGGTTACAAGCACTGTTAATAGATTTATCATTTCAAGCTAGGAACATATTGTTAAGCTATAAGAAAGACCCACATATATGTATCAGTAAGAGAAGAACTCTTTTGCTAGTAATGTGCAAAGTTTAATCTACCATCATGATATGCCATCTGCAAACCAAGTTGGACCAGTGCTGTTTCTGCAACAACAGGATCCTGTCTCTGGCCGCAGTTGCTTCTGTGCTGTCAAACTTTTAACTGTCTGCACATCTTAAATATCAGTAACCAACAGAAAGAAACCACCAAAAATTAGTAGGGGTACCGCTTAAATTTTACATAGAGGCATAAGTTCATCACTGTATTCACTCCAGTCCGCGCTAAGCTAAAAGTGTTATCAAGCTCAAAGCAGTGCTTGCCTGTGTAATATGGTGTATGAGTCTACTCATATGTGGATTTAACATGCTAGCCTGTTTTGTGGTTCTTAAATTGTGCTTTTTACTTCGGAGATTTTTCTCTGAATAATGCCATTTCTACGCTTCTTCATTTGCTAGGTACCATTTTGATGGGAGAACATCTCAATTTTTTGAGGGTTGGTATTTTAAGGTCTCTATACCAGAGAATAAGCAAAGCTTTTGCTTCATGTATTCTGTTGAGAATCCTGCATTCCGTAAGAAACTAAATCCTATTGAAGAAGCTAAATATGGCCCCCGGTTTACTGGAGTTGGCGCCCAGATTCTTGGTGCTGGTGACAAGTATATTTGCCAATATTCTGAAGAATCACAGAACTTTTGGGGAAGTAAGTTTCTGTATGATGCTTGTTTTTAGCATGTGTCATTATTTGAGTCCATGGCAGCGGAGCTACTTACTTAATTCTGTCATGCAACTGTGCAAGTGATCATGGTGCATTTTCTTATCTTCTTCATCTTTGTATATTTTGGAACTTCCTTTTATATTAAGTTAGCCCCCATAAGAAAAGAAAAGAAAAGATCTCTTTACATAGCCTCAAGCTTGTTTGTTGCTGGTTCTTATTTGTTTTCTGTTAAAATTCTGTTTGGTCCATGGAGATTTTGGACGATGGAAATGCCTTATATGTTGTGTGGGAAGTTCCTTCATGCTTTAGTTTTCTATTTGAGCTTTTCAGTTGAGGATTAATTTCTAAGGAAAGAAGCCTCATATAATTTTGCATATATCATTCTTCAAGTGAGGGTCAAGAACTGTTCTTATGCTCATTGAAGTGCTTAAATGTTCTCTCTTATTACCTTAGTGCTCAACTGGTTTTTCAATGGACAGGCAGGCATGAGCTAATGCTGGGAAACACCTTCAAGCCTAGTGGAAGTTCAAAGCCTCCAAACGAAGAGGTTCCTCCAGAGGTTAATGGGTTTTGAATTTCTCAATTTTTCATTTATAAACCTTAGGGGTAATAAGGGTGCTTGTTCCACTGTTGCTAAACCTAATAATTTCATATTATTGTTTTGGTCAAATGAGTTTTTCCAGCGATTATCAGCAAATCTTGCCTTTATAATAACCTTGAGCCTAAAAATGTGTAAATTCAAGACTTGTAAACTGACATGTTCTGAATTGGCAACTACAATAGCTGAGTCAAAGTAATCCTATATTTTTCTTCATACCAACTGAAAAATTTATGATGAGTTGCCAAGAGCTTAAGAACTTTGTTGACATCCTTCCAATGCCATCACATCTTTGGTGACTTTATGTACAAAGAGTTTTTATTTGACACTGTTTCTGTTTCGTTGAACAATATTCATGTGCTGAAGAACACACATAGTCAATCAAATGCACAAAAAGTGAAACATTTTCATTGTCATTGCTTAGGTTATAGCCTTATTTTTTCCTATGAGAAGTTGCCTCATATTGATGATATAGTATTGCACTTTCCCATCCCACTTGTTTTGTGTGCATGGTTTTTCATGGATATAAGGAAACACGGAAATTGTGGCTGACTCGTGATCAGTTTCTCACTAATTGACTGCTATGAAGATAATGCTACAAATTGCATCTTGATTAATAAGAAGCACTTATATTTATAGCTGTGGGTTTTGAAATATATGTAACCAAATAATAGTGTTCATCTGTAGTACAGTGGGCTTTCACATTGCATAATCTGAAATTTTCATTTTTGTCCTCTCATGTTTCGATTGTCATCTTCACCAGGATTTCAATAAAAGAGTTACCGAGGGTTTTCAAGTGACTCCACTTTGGCATCAAGGATTTATCCGTGATGATGGCAGGTGAAACTAGTTCCAGTTTCTCATTGGTGGGATGTGAATCTTTTGTTAAAAAATGCGAGAGTCATGTTCGTTAGAATTGGGCTAATAATACTATTGTTTTGCATGTGATCTTCTGTGTTGTAGACTTAAAAACTATCCTACGTGTGAAGTTCATCACGAAATTTAGCAATATGAAAAGCTTATAATTATATATATTTAACCCATAATTTGCTCAGGATTATGTTAGATATACAATTTTCTTTTTATGGATGTTTGATTCAGTTCTGGTTATTTAGCATCCACTATGCAAGATTACAGGCCCTTCGAAATCATTAAGTTGCCTTTCTGCAGTTTCAAGTCTTCACTTATGCTATCCTCTAATCAAACAAAAACCCCTCACCCCATGAAACTCTAGTAGCTGAATTTTGGAAGCACTTTAGAACTGGCCTCTGCTGGAGGCAAATAATTATGGGTTGGCATATGAGGAGTCTTCTATCTTTTAGCCCTTTTTATGCACAATTTTTGTCGACTTTTTACTGAGCTCATAGATGATAAAGTTTTTTTTAGAAAACTAAGAAGGAATTCCCCCCCCCCCCCCCCCCCCTTTTTCAAGTCAAATGACGCTTCCGCTATTTTCCATGCAATCTAGTTTCCTGCGTTCCCTCCATCACTCCATTACTAGTTATACTATTTTGGGTGGCTCAACTAATAGTCCTAGCTTTTGCTCACAGGACCGATTACGCTGAAATAGTGAAAACGGCTCGTTGGGAATATAGTACCCGACCCATATTTGGCTGGGGTAATGTCAGTTCTAAACAGAAAGCAACTGCAGGCTGGCTTGCAGCCTTTCCTGTTTTTGAACCTCACTGGCAAATATGCATGGCAGGGGGACTGTCAACAGGTATTGGCTAATATCTATTATGATCTTAAATTTTTTTTGTCTTGATTGGTTAAGCATGTTTTTGTTATAATTTGTGGAGTTGGATGTTAGAACATTTCATCAGATGAATATGGTGGTTAAGTGTTGTGTTTGAGATGTACTATGGGCAAAGAAATCATGTCATGTAACTCTTGATGATATTGTAATAATTGTTAGCTTTGCTGTTCTAGGTTTTCCTCGTTATTTAATTTTTCATGATCATGATGCTAGATAAGGTCTTGTGCAATGTACCAATAGTGCATATATGCAGGGATATCAGTTATCAGTCTGATATTATTATTGAAAAGAGACATCAGGTCATTACCAGATGTGAAGTTGTAAGAGGAAAAGTAATATGACTAAATAACAACCAATTGGGAAAGACTTATTAACATGATGTTTATGGGAAAATTTAAAATTCTGCATACTTCTGTATTATGTAGTCTCATTGCGAATTGAGAACTGGTTAGTAGTGTACCTGGAAATTCATGTTGAGCGTTTGTGATATCGGTTTTTCATGTGGAGGTTAACACAATTATCAGTTTGCTTCTGATTCTAATTTGTAATATTTGGTATACCAATACATTGTTTCTTGTGAAAGCTATTTGATGTTGTTTTAAGACTTAATGAGCTAAGTGTCTCGTGGACTGTTGGTCTCTGATAGATTTACACTCAGACCATTTTTCAATGCAGGTTGGATTGAGTGGGATGGTGAAAGGTTTGAATTTGAAGATGCTCCTTCTTATTCAGAAAAGAACTGGGGTGCAGGATTTCCCAAAAAATGGTGGTGGGTAAGTGCAATGTCTTTCCATCTCTGGCTTCTAAGTCACATTGACTGCAGTTTTTTACTTTTTCATTAGGCCTCATTTCTAGCCATATACTTCCCTTGTATGGTTTCAGTCTTTGTATTTTGTTTGGTGAGAAAAAGAAAAAAAAAGGAAAAAAAAAGAAAAAGAAAGATATAGTTCAAAATAAGGGAAATGGTATCAGTAGAAAGCACTGAAGGATAACAAGCTCACCAATAAAGTACGTACACGAGTTAGCTATCCACAACATAGACTATAGTATGTTTCCATCTTCTGCACTTGCAGCTTACTCTACCTTCTGCGACCAACTTTGATCTAGGACTATAACCTGATTAAAATTTGGAGAGGTTAATTTGATACTTTTTCACAGAATATAAGAACCTTCTCATTGATCTCCACAAATTTGACTTTTGGGATGCAACCATGGCCTAACTATGTTGTTTACTCTACGAATTTTCTTTTACATCTGCATTTAGTGGCTCTACAGTTAGCTATTGGTCAGCTTACCTATTAGTGTGAAGCAAAGGTTGATACGATTGAGAAATTATTGAGTGACCTGCTAACTTTAGGATACATAGTCAAATAGTGACCTCGAATTATGATTAGGCATCATGAGACAATTATGTATTTGCTACATGACTTGGCACTATGGTCTTTCTGGTTTATTCAAAATTTCCATCTTAGTTCTTGCTTCCCAAGTTGCCCCTCGAATTGGAGTTTTCCAACCAGTTCAACGGTAATTGATGACTATCATTGCTGGGATCTTTATGCAGACTTCTTTTGTTTAATGTACTAGGTGGTTGAAATCACTCCTTCTTGCAGGTTCAATGTAATGTCTTTGAGGGTGCAAAAGGAGACGTTGCTTTGACTGCAGCTGGAGGGTTGAGAGAGCTGCCTAGAAATAACGTTGAGAATGCGGCATTGGTAGGTTTCTGTAATTGTACCTTATGTAATCTACATTCGTCATTTTGAGCGTTTCTAGATTATGATATCTGATTTTTCTATGTTTTGGCTTTTGGACACATGCTTATAAGGAGGCACGGTGAGCAGGCGTCAGTCTACTCACCCTTGTTCTTCCTGATCCCCATGATCAACATGTTAGCATAGTAGGAGTACTATTTTAACCACCCTTTATTAGGCCAACATTGTTCATCCAAAAAGCTAAAGCAAATATGCACTCATATTTTTCTTGTATTATGTTATGGAAATGCCTGCTTTTAATATATGTTGTCAAAGGATGCATCATTAACATCACCGACCCTTAAGTGACCACTGACAACAACAAACCAAACAAACCAGTCTTTTGCCTACTAAGTAACAGCTGCATGAATTTTAGCGAGAAGTCTGGCACCTAGAATTCATGCGAGAGGCTCCTTCAGAGCTTTGTTTCATATTGGCTAAGTGACCTTACCCTCAATGAGTTAGGATTACTTGGGAAATGTAACTTTGAATTCTGTTACTAAATTTCTTCTCAACTGAAAATTCACTAATCACTAAGCCTCAATTCTGCCGGTTGTGTTTGTCCTATCCAACTTTTCTTCAGTTTCCTGTATTTTAAATTTTCGAGAAGGTACCTATGCAGTTACTCATTTTCCTGAACTGTATGAATTCTTTTGTAGATTGGAGTTCACCATGCTGGAGTTTTCTATGAATTTGTGCCTTGGAATGGGGTTGTTGAGTGGGAGATTGCTCAATGGGGTTACTGGAAAATGTGCGCAGATAATGGTTCATACAAGGTAACCCATAAACTTTATGCATTAGATTTAGTACAAATTCATCGATTCTAATACTCATTAATATGTTGTCTGTTGATGTTTACGCACACATTCTATTATTTTCTTCTAAAACTGAAGAATGTTAATGGTAATGTAATAAGTAACTTGTTGAGCAGATGAATGAGATTAATGAAAACCTTTTTTTACTTTGCATTGTTGATACAGTATATTTTTCTGACCCTGTGTAGGTAGAGTTGGAGGCAAGAACAGAGCATTCAGGCACGACCTTGCGCGCTCCTACACCACAAGCAGGCCTTGCTCCTGCTTGTAAAGATACTTGTTTCGGTGAACTAAAATTGCAACTTTGGGAACGAAGATCAGACGGCAGCAAAGGAAAGGTTATGCTCTTTTCCATAATCTCATTTGCATTACTTCTTTACTATGTGATTGAGGATTGAGCCTGCACTATAGAGCTGCTTGAGTTGCTAAGCTGATATTATTTGTTACCATTATTTTTTTACATATGATGATAGCTTATAAGTTCTAACTATATGTAAATTGTCTAATGACCAAAAAATGAACTTCAGCGTTTGTATGGAGCTTCTTTTTTGTTAATAGTCTCAAATCCAGTCATTGTGCAGGTTCTAGGATATGCTAACAACATTGGTAAATGTAGAATATATGCTCTAGTGAGAGCTGAGCTAGTGATGAGTGATAACTCTATATTGGACCTTCAATTTCTTGCCCCATTTTGGAGCAATGTGAGGGAGACTCAAAATCTTTAAACTAGGCCAAACATGCTCTTAATGCTGTCGACTTAAAGTGGCTGGTTGTAATAATCTCCACCAAAACATTTATTCATGCAGAGTTTACTTTGCTAATAATGTCATCTTTATTTAGGTGATTTTGGACGTTACAAGTGATATGGCAGCACTAGAGGTTGGTGGAGGACCATGGTACGACACATGGAAAGGAAAAACGACAACGCCAGAGATCTTACGTGCTGCTCTTAGGGTTCCTCTCGACATGGAGTCCGTTTTTGGTTGGGTTCCGTTTATGAAACCCCCTGGCCTGTAACTGGCAGATTGGCCGCGCTCTTATGGTGCAGGTTGACGAGTTTTAGAGAACACCGTTGGACAACAACATGAATACGATTGACATTCAAACCTGTATGGTGTACAAGCATCTATATGTTCAGTATGTGATCATGTATGGCCGCACCCTCGGAAAACTTGTATCATAGATTTATTGATTGTTGTTGTGCTCGGAACACTTGGGCTAGGGCTTTTGGCTCCAATTGGTGTACAGGCCCCAAACCAAGTGGTAATCTCTTAGATTGGCTCCATAACCAACATAAGGTAGACTCCCGC
>BSSO01000779.1:0-28765 GCA_030267885.1 Mesembryanthemum crystallinum
AAGAAAATAGGTTAAAAAACACATATGAGGGGCAAAACGGGGATAAAACACGATTTTTTGGCCGGAAAAGAGAGTAAGGGGGGACTAACAGGACGGAAATTTTTTAAAAGGTGGTTCCCTACCAAAAACATTTTATAAGGAGGGACTTCACAAAAAACCCTATATATAAGGGGGTTCCCCGCAAAAAATCCATATATATATATATATTAAGGTTTAGGTGCGAACTTAACTTATATGCGAACTATATGAACTTGAAATCTAGGCATCCAATTCAAAAATGAAGGGCTAAGATTCAGCCCATATAAGTGATAACGTGCATGTTATGGATGATGAATTTCGAAAAATGATGAATATACATTTTACGGGATGATGAATCTAGATAATCCTGTAAAAGTGATGAATATGCATGTTATGAGTGTTGAATATTTATGCTACGAGTGATGAAATGCACTTTGTGAATGATATATTTAGTAGTCGCATGGTTCGCATATAAATTTAGTTCGCATTGGAAATTGACTCTCTCTCTCTCTCTCTCTCTCTCTATATATATATATATATATATATATATATTCAAGTTTAGGTTCAGGTATGAACCACAACTTATATATGAACTATACAAACTTTGAATCACAGCCATTCGTTCTTAAATCTAAGGCTTAGATTCGTCCACTCTGCTTCTGTTTTTTAATTTTCATTTCAGCGCTCACTCAAAGTTTGCCCCAATTTCCTCTCTCTCCTACTCTCTCTCCTCCTTCCCTGTCTCTCACCCTGATACACGCACCCATGGCCAATTCACTCCTCTTCTCTCCCCCTGGTGTAAGATGCAAATTGATCTTAAAATTGCTAGTCAACTGACAAAAGTAAATGATGTAACATGAACTATAACAACAACAACAACACAAACAAATTCACAAGATCATAATTCACAACAGCAACCACTATTTGGCAGGATGAGCACTAACATACTCCACCTCTTCGACCGCCCACCTCTGCTACTATCTGACCTTGATTTGTTCTTTCTACAACATGAGCTTAATTCAATTTTGTGCGGTTAAATAAATATTTTCAAATCTATTCGAATTACTACTTTGGATTCTAGTTGGAAGGTACAACAATGAAAGAGTTCCTCTATTCAAGTGAGTGGGGTAGGTGATCATGATGAAGGTTTGATTTCAATTTTTTTTTTTTTTTTTTAAAAAGTATGAATTTAAGTGTTATTGGTGATGAATATAGCTCATATAGGTGATGAATATAAATGTTATGAGCGATGAATATGCATGTTATAGGTAATGAACATGCATGTTATGGGTGATGAATATGTGTTATATGAGTGATGAATTTAGTTTACAAATAAAGTTAACATAGTTCGCACGCAATATTAGTTCATACGGGAACTAGACTCTCTCTCTCTATATATATAGATAGATAGAGAGAGAGAGAGAGAGAGGGAGGGAGGGAGGGAGGAATCTCTGAATCAACGGTCCAGATGTCCTTTCATGCTCTCACAGATGTGCTCTCGTGCTCTCACCATCAACACTAACCCGACCATACACATACACACACGCACGCACACACACACACACACGCACACACACCCCTTTTACTTATCATGCTTAAGAATGCTTTGGCCATTTACAGGAAGGTTTGTCGATTGTAGTCTCCCCTTTACTGAGAATATGCAATGAAACTGGATTTCCTGTGGAATTACGTATTCAAAGACCTGAACAAATTGAAGCTGAATCTGCATCGGTGCTTCTCAGAGAGGGGGAAATTGTTGATGACTGCATGGCAGCATTTGATGCCATTAATTTGTTTGGTGGCCCAAAGAAGGCACTGCTATCGCTGGGTGTAGGTATGCTGTTGCTACTTCCTCCTTCAGATTCCAATAACTAGTTCTAAAATTGATATCTTTTATAGGATATGTACAGAAAAGTTGGTCGTACCTAAATGGGATTCAAAACACATTCCATCTAAAAAATATTACACCAAACTTCTGACCACCCAAATGGAATTCTTACTATTTTTTACTTGTATTTCCCATTTGCTCCTTGAGTTTCCTCTATTCTTCAAAGCAATTTGTCTCAATGAACCGCATTACCTATATTATTTGTCTGACTCATGGAAGCTTGAATGATATTTCTGTTCTGTGAAATGAAATGCTACGATAGGCTAAGTGGCACGTGGGACGAGAGTCAGTGGAATCGGGTTCTTTAACCAATTCTGCTAAGTTTCTATGTCAGTCAGTTTAGTTTTCCCTCCAAAGCTTTGTGTACAGTTGGTAGTGTGGTTCTTAAACCATGCTATTCTGTATTGACCTCTCTAACTCATAAGGACACTACAGAAGTAGAAAAGACAGCTATATTTCTTTAAATACATGGTCATGTACCTGAAGAATGTGGGCTATTGACCCATTGTTATCTGTTGTGCACAAGTCTCCAGCTAGAAAGATAAAAAGGAGCACTATTCTGTCAGGAAAATGTTGGGTAGTCTACTATGCAATTTGTCTTTAAGCATATGATTACAGAAAGGAAAAACCACTGGATTTGGAGGTTTATTTGTTTTCTAGTAAGCTTAGATGGTCTAGTAAGTTTTTAAGTCATTCAAATTGAAAGTATTGGTAAAGGAAGATGAAGCCACAGGAAACTCATGTCCAAAGGTTGATTTAAGTGATTCTTGTTCATCCCCTTTCCAGTCTCCCCCAGGCCGCACCCCCTCCCCCTCCACTTATTTTCCCATTTTTACTCTCTTGAAAGGCCTTTGTCTGCTTGAGACCTAAGCTTGGTTGATTCAATTTTGAATTCCGTATTTGCTTATTTTATTTTATTTTTAAACATAAATTTTAAATTATCTAATGTTATGATATGCTTACCCAGCATGGGTTCTTCATTGCATATGGTACAATCTCCTTGAAGCTCATTGTGTACTGGGAAGATAGGTATGAAATTGGGAACTGAACACATTTGTGACCGTTGGAAGTGGCATCAATTCTATAAAAACCGGAAACTATTCATGGAACCACACCGAGTTAGAAGTTCCATGGCATTTCAAAATTTTGAGCACTGAATGCCTAAGTACTACCTTCTAAGGAGTCCACTTATTCTGCGTTTCTTTTTACTTCCAGTGAAGAAAACAGGTCCTGAGTGGGAACATGTTATTTTGCCTACATCTGTCGTTGTCACCAAATTTCATATTACCTATCTGTGATTTACAGGTAACTTTATCTTCTCACTTAGACCTGAGATGAAAGGGGATAAGAATAATTCTGGCAGATCTTATTCAGTTGAATGGTCAGACAATCTTAAAGGGGGAAAGGCTGTTCGTCTATCTGGTGTCATTGATAAACTAAGTTACGAAGTTCGGAAAGCTTTCTCTGCTGAGTCGTGGAAGTATTCTTTCAGCACTGCTAGTTGTTCAGTGGCATATGAAAATGCTCATGTGGCCAAAATACATTTCTTGGTTCAAATCATTGGAAGAGATGTGCCTATAATACAACCTAATGGTGATCGTAAGAGTAAGAATTCATCAATTGCTTTACAGGAGCAGAAGGAGATATTTCTTCTTCCTACAGTGCGAGTATCTAATCTACTGGATTCAGATATAGATGTACTTCTTACTGAAACAGGTATAGCTAATAACTTTTGAATATAACGGTCTTGTTTTTTGCCGTTTTCCTTAATGACTTTTTTCCTTGTGCAGATATACCTTCCACTAATGGCGTACAGAACATTAACCAGGCGAGTATTTCATGTGGGTTGACTGTTGATCTGTATGCTAATCCTGCTATTATATACTTCACCATTACATTACTGATGTTTGGCTCAAGCTGCAAGCCTGTGAACTGTGGGCAATGGCTCAAAAAATTGAATAAGAAGGATGGGGTCCAATTTCTGGACATTGATCTGGAATTTTGTGGTGGAAAGTACTTTGCTTGCTTAAGATTAGGTCGTGGTCACAGGGGTATATTAGAGGTACTCTTCAAGATTTCTTCCTGCGCATTTTTTTGTTCTGCTAGCAGTATTTCGGATGGCCTCTACTCCAGTTATTAGCTGAAGCAGTTGTCATATGGACTTAACAGCTGCAAATTGTTTATCTTTATGATGCAGGCCATAGTTTTTACCCAATATACATTGAGAAACGACACTGATTTTTCTCTCTTCTGTGCTGGACCAAATCAAAGACCTTTATCTAGGTGCTAAACGATAACTTAAGTATGATTCACGGGCTGGCAAGCTGTTGTCAGTACTCTGAGTTTCTTCAGCTTGAAATTTTTTATGTTCTCATTTATGCAGGGATGAAGCTGAGAGGCATGGCATCTCCAGTCCTCCACATTGTGGGTCTTTTTTGCTTCCGAGAGCAGCCAGATCCTGGTTCATGAAGTAAGATGTGCTGTCTTTATTTCCTGACATGTGGGCAGTTTCATATTTGCCTTTTGTTTCTTGTTTTCAGAATTCCTGATCATCAACTTTCTTCTTATTATCTCTCTTGCTCCCCCCCTCCCCCCACATCATAATTATTTAAAAAAAAAAAGAAAAAGAAAATTTTGATATATACTCTGTTTGTCAGATCAAGTAAGCTGCATGTTCAGTTGTTGGATGAAGAAACATCCGAGACAATGTTGGACTTGGATGCCTTGTCAGGCCTTGCAGAGATAAGTTTTACGAAGATCCAAGAGTCTGGGTTCAAACATTTGGTCAAGTTGGGAGTCTCTTTGGGGCCATTAACGAGTAAAATACCTGTTCCATCACGAGTAGTTACTATTGTTCCACGATATGTTATCTTCAACGAGTCCAATGAACAGATTTTTGTCCGCCAATGTTTCTTAGAGGTTCATTCTTGATCCATTGCAAATTTTCTACTGTATAAATTTTTGGTCTATAATTAGGACACTATTGATTTCTTTGTTTTCTGATTGAAAAGGATTCCTTGGACGGAACAGTTTGCATCAACAGTAAACAGAAAGCAGCTTTATCCCTGAGGATTGGATCTGGCAATAAACGGGACATTACTGTGTTTGACAAACTACTACGAAAACACCAAATCTTGGATGATGATACATCAATATTTATCCAGTTTAGACCAAATGAAACCGGATTTGGATGGTCTGGTCCCGTTTGTGTGGCTTCCCTTGGACGTTTTTTCCTGAAATTTAAAAGATCCTTTGAATCTCCTGTACATCAATCAGATCTTGTTACAAGAGAAGATGAAATTACCACAGAATTAGCAGCTGTTCATGTGGTTGAGGAAGCTTCCTCCTTTGTCTTGCGTTTCCATAAACCACCAAATATCGATCTGCCTTATCGAATTGAAAATCATTTATATAATGCTTCTATTTCTTATTACCAAAAGGTTTTCTCCTGCCCTTCTCCAAAACTTGTACATAAACTCCATGATGTTCATTGCTTTTGCTTCTCTAATTCTTGGAAGTTCTCCAGGATACATTTGAGCCAGAAACTCTTGCATCTGGATGCAGTGTTAATTATGTCTGGGATGACTTGACTCGTCCACGTAAGCTTATGGTCAAAATCAATGGTAACTTGCTTCCTCAAATTCAGTTAGAACTTAGAAGTAAGATAAATGTATTAGGAGTGATTATGACATTTCTTGTTTGCCTGTCCTTTACTAGGTATTAGTATGTTACGTGAAATCAGTCTGGATAAGTTACGGCCATGGAAACCCTTTTTCCGAGCTAGGCAACGGAGAGAGCTGGCAACTGATGTACCATTATATAGCAGAATTGCAGGCCAAAGGAGAACCAATTTTGTTCAAACGAATGGCATTGATGTGGAAAGCATTGGGTATGAATTATATGCTGATGGACCTACTCGTGTATTGCGTGTTTGTGATTCAGCTGGGAGATGCAAAGGTGATAGTATCTTTCAGTCATACAAGAAGATCCAGTTGAGAATTTCTTATTTTGCTGTTCACTTGCTCGAGCACTGCAAGCAAGTGAGTCAGAGACTAACAAACTTATCATTAAAATCCTCGTATTTCGTTCATGTTTGTGTAAATATTTCATTGCTTTTGATGCTCATTATTGATTTAATATATGCATATGGCTGTGTTATGTTCCATGCTGATATTTCGCGGACACTTTATTCCAACCTAAACTGCCTGTGAGCCACTTGTGCATATCATATGTCCCTGGAAATAGATGTGTTGGGTACTCGTGTCTCTGCTTGTAGCTGATCCATGTCCCTCAGATTGTGTGCATACTATCTGTGCATAAATTGTGGATATTTCATAGCTAGATTTCTGATTCTGGGTCAGCTTTTTGTTTATATGACTGAACCTCTGATCTGAATCTTGTCATGTATGATTTAGGACATCAGCTATGAAATAAGACTTGACATTTTAGCCACCATTATGTATTTCTTTATTCAATTTACTTTATCTGCGGTCTCCAAGAAATCTGTTCTATGAATGGCGCAGGATGATGGTTAAAACAGATGTAAAACTAACCCAATGTCATACTACAGTGTGAGTGACTGTGTTTGTCCATATATTCTGGTTTACAGTTTTATACCTCTTGTTTGGATGGGTTTCTTTGTCTTGATGCTCATCATTTTGGCTATGTTTGACACCAACAGTTGGAGTAAAAGCTGCACTTGTTCTTTTTCTCTCAGCTACCAAACAGTTTTTGAAGCAAAAGCTACAGCTACAACTAATTTTTGGAGGCTACCCATATTAGCTTTCACTTTGTAGCTACAGCTACAACTAATATATACCATTCAAAGCAACTTTTGACTATTTTCTTCTACTTTCAAATGATTTTGTGAAGCTACAGCACGCAACTACAGTTGGTTTTCCCAAACATCGCCTTAGTATAACATTGTTACTTTCTGCATCTCCGAATATTACAATGTCACCTTTACTACACTAAGGTTTATAATGATACAAATGATTTACAATAGGTCCATTTTGGTGTTGAACCATGACCGACAACTTTTTTGCTGTAAATCCTTTTTTTGAAAGCCATAGCCGTTGTGCTTACCCAGTGAAGTTTGAAAGCTGTTCGCTGTGGTTGGAAAGGCAGAAGACATGTTCCTACATCGAAGAGAAAATGGAAGCTGACCACTTTTGTGTCCCTTCTCTGCTTGCATTTATGAATGTCAATTTATTGAAATTTACTATAAATCATTGTGCCGCACAAACATAGAAAGTCTACTTAGTTCATCTCATTGAACATTTTTGTTGAAGCCCCAAGATGCTTGTCGTGTGATGTGAACCATTGTGGCTATATTGTATGCTGTCGAATAGATATATCGCTGGGAAGATTGATGACCTTACATTAGATATATTGGCCGAGGATAATCCAGTGTGTTACGGAGTTGTTCTTTAGGAAATACGAACCTATTCCTTTTTTAGTGTTTCATGTTCTTTATTTTCTAATTTCAGGACATACCAAAGGATGTAGATTCATATGACCTGTCAACCTACACACCAATTATTGTTGGGAGACTAGAGAACATCAGTCTGGATTCCATCTTTATTGATCAGCGGAAGTACAACCAAATTAGGGTGCAGGTATGATGTTTTTTCCCCTTTTCTTGTGCTGTTGTGCTTCAAGGGTTTGTTACGTCTGATGTCCATATTGACCTGTCTTTTCTTTGTTGTTAGTCAATGAATGTAGATGAAAAATGGCTTGGAGCTCCCTTTGCAGCAATGCTGCGGAGACATCTTATCTCCAGCAATATTACAGACAGCTGTATTCTCTTTGTTGTCTTTGTCTTATATCCTACTAGCTCCAGTGTCCGAGAAGTTAAATATTCGTCTATTGTTCTTCAGGTAGGAATGGGCGATCTCAGTCATCCTACCACTGCTTACCAAACTCCTACTGCTCTGATATTTAACATATGTTTGCTAAAGCTTGTAATTCGTGCATATAACTAATGCGATCGTATCGATTATGTCGTGTCTTCAAAAACAGCCAATTGATCTGAACCTTGACGAGGAGACTCTAATGAAAATTGTTCCATTTTGGAGAAAATCTCTTAGTTCAAATACTCAGAGTCAACAATATTACTTTGACCGTTTCGAGATCCACCCAATTAAGGTCTGATTAGGTTTTGTAACCCTTTGTGTGGATCAATCTTGACCATTCTTACTGTTTGGATTTGAAACTGACAAATTTTTTTCTATTTGTGGAGATTATAGCAAGCTTCCTCCCAGATGACTCATACTCCAGTTATAGCACCACACAAGAGGCAGTAAGGTCTTTGTTGCATAGTGTCATTAAGGTATGAGGTTATTCTAATTTTCACCTGTAGACATGTGACTGATTTGAAGAATTCGATTTACGTATCATTTCAATCACTTATGTGTGCGTCTTTGAATGATTTTGCACACTTAAAGATTCCCGTCATCAAGAATTTGGTGGTAGAACTTAATGGGGTCTTGGTTACTCATGCTTTAGTAACAACTCGTGAGCTGCTTTTGAGATGTGCCCAACATTATTCATGGTAACCTTGCTGTGGCAATGTATTTGCTTTGTTCTTATTAGTGCTGCCCTCTTCTTTATGTTAATTGTTTGCTATGTTTAAATCTGCGTGTTAGGTATGCCATGCGGGCCATTTATATTGCAAAGGGAAGCCAATTGCTCCCACCGAGTTTTGCATCTGTCTTTGATGATTTGGCATCATCCTCTTTGGATGTCTTCTTTGATCCTTCCAGCAGCTTGTTCAATGTTCGAGGCCTCACCCTAGGTAACAAGTTTTCTCACCCTCCCCCTCCCAAACTGTAAGTTAAATCCTTGGATGCACTGCTTAGGCCTATTCAGTCCTTTGACTTCAAGGGTAGAAAGTAACCATCAATAAGAACAAACATATTCTAAACTGAAAAGAATAATTGTTAATGAATAACCAAACTTGATACAATTCCTCCCTCTGCTAATGAATGGGGTAATGGCATTGTTGGTTATAGTTTGACCTCCAAGAGCATGAGATTACATTAAAAGTAACACAGGATACCCTATCAAACCATTACTATAATATGCAGTGCCTCTCAAGAGTCTCCCACCTGCTGCAGGATATGGGCATCAGGCTTGACACAATCTCATCCTTGCAGTTTTAAGAGGGTTGTTTTTTTTAAGAACTTCTGATTTGAAAGCATTGATTTCCATGCTAATTGACAGTAAATATGAAAAGGAGGTCAGTTTTATAATCTTAAAAAACGCCAAACAGTGACCTTCCAGCTCTACTAAAGATGCTCATAAACTGTGCCGCAATTATATATTAATAATTGAATCAAAGAAGAAAACAAGCATGTGAAGTAATGGTAGGAAACAGTTCTGATAATCTTGTAGTTCTGTTAAAGAAAAAAAAAGAAAAACAAGAAAAAAAAGAGAAAGAAATGGGGATGGAAATTATCATAGAGGTGGAACTGAGAGCTTAATTTCCTTAAAATCTGCTTAATATGAGCAAAAGATGTGTAATGGTCATTGGCCAATATATCAGCTCAAACGTCTTTAACAATGTATACTCCCTCCGTTTCACTAAAATCTTGACGGCCAAACTTTTCAAAGTCAAACTTTTCAAACTTTGACCATTAATATATGAAAAAGTATAATGATTTTCAAAATAAAAATAACATTTTTGGATTTATCATAGATAGTATTTTCAAAATATCAAATTTTTATAAATTTTCGAATTTATATAAATACAATTATTCANCATGGTCAAAGTGTCATATTGAAGACCGTGCAAAGTTGGGGCGTCAAGATTTTAGTGAAACGGAGGGAGTATATTAATACTCTTTGAGAGTTACCAAGCACTTTTTTTTTTCTTTTTATAGTCATTGACTTTAATTACAAGTACAATAGTCAAGAGTATTATATCCAACTATTGAGGCAACTTCTATTGACCTTTGTGTTTTCTCCAACCAAACAAACAAACAAAAAAATGTTGACAAAATGGTAGAGAGTATAAAGCACAACCTATCAACGGTCACCTTGCCCAACACATTCCACACCCTTAAGAGTCACAAACCGGAGAACGGCGCAAAACCTCGGCAGCGTTTGTCACCGGCGAATTTCACCCCGGCACCAATTCCTCTTCCTCTCTCTCTCTCTCTCTCTCTCTCTCTCTCTCTCAAAATGTGACTGAACCACAACCCTACCCAACATTCATCAGAAAACAGATATGCAAACCTCAGTAGCAACCCGTCAATGTCAGCTCTTGCTGCAAAAAATGGTGAAAACCCCACCATTAAAGGCACTCTCTCTCTTCAACTCTTCAATTCTTCCCCAAATCGAACATACCCACAACACCATTGCACTCATACTCCATTTCCTTCTCACCTACAATTTCTTACCCCAAGCTCAATCTCTCACTCTCCAACTTCTCTCCGGTAAGATTAAATCATCTTCGCCGTTCAACCCTTCATCCCTTATTCAAAGTTTCGTCAAAAAGTACACATCTTCGCACCCCATTTGTGTTCTTTTGCAAGAAACAGTGGTTCTTGCTTATATCCAAGCCAAATTGCCTCGAGAGGCTTTGAGCTCTTTCGTTCAGATGATCAATTATGGGTGTGTGCCCAGGTCGAATTTGTTCAATTCGTTGTTGATTCTTCTCTTGGAAAGCAATAGTTTGGAAAAAGCTTGGTGGGTTTTTGATGAATTCAAGTCTTATGTTGGGATGGATGGGTATAGTTATGGGATTATGATCAAGGGTTTTTGTGAAGCTAATGATCTCGAAAGGGCTTTTCAGGTTTTTGATCGATTAGGAGATGTGGGTTTGTCTCCAAATAATGTTATTTATACTACTTTGATTGATGGGTGTTGCAAAAATGATGATATTGATCGAGCAAAGGAGTTGTTCTGCAAGATGGAGGAATTAGGGTTAGTTGCTAATCAGCATACATTTACTGTTTTGATGAATGGGTACTTCAAGAAAGGGCTGAAAAAGGAAGGGTTTGAATTGTATGAGAAGATGAAGTCTAGTGGGATCTTGCCCAATATTTATACCTACAATTCCATGATCGATGTGTACTGCAAAGATGGGAAATTGGGTAAAGCCTTCCAACTGTTTGATGAAATGCATGAGAGAGGCGTTGTGTGTAATGTTGTGACCTACAATATATTGATTAGTGGCCTGTGCAGGGAGAAGAAGCCGTGGGAGGCTAATAAATTGGTGACCAAGATGAGAAGTTGCGGTCTGAGTCCGAACTTGATCACCTATAACACCCTCATTGATGGGTTCTGTAGTGATGGAAAGTTGAGCACAGCTTTGAAATTGTTTGATCAAATGAAGTTGGAAGGTCAGATGCCATCTTTGGTGACCTATAATGTTCTTATCTCAGGTTTTTCTAAAGCTGGAAATGCCAATGGGGCTGTCAATATAGCCAAGGAGATGGAGGAAAGAGGCATCACCCCTTCCAAAGTGACGTACACAATTCTTATAGATGCGTATATTCGATCGGGTAACATGGAGAAGGCATTTCAGATGTTCTATAAAATGGATAAGGCTGGTTTGAAAGCAGATATCTACACTATTGGTGTCTTGATAAAAGGATTGTGTGACAAGGGTAATATGTTAGAAGCATCGAAGTTGTTCAAGTCGATGGAGGAGATGCATTTGCGTCCAAATTATGTGATATATAATATGATGATTAATGGTTACTGCAAAGAGGGAAGTTCTTACAGGGCACTGAGATTGATGACAGAAATGAGGAAGCAAAGGATGGTTCCAAATGTTGCTAGCTATTGTTCAACTATCAGAGTCCTCATCGGAGATGGGAAGTTGAAAGAGGCTCAAATGCTGCTCGAAGAGATGGTCAGCTTAGGTCTCAAACCACCAAACTCTATCTACAGCACACTTGCTCAAGCCAAAGGAGATGAAGATAGCCGTCCTGGCACAAAGATATATTGATTGCTGAAGGAAAATTTGGCCGCCTCTAAGTATGTAGCAGAAACTGCAAAGAAGAAACTAACCGACTTTGATTAGGTCAAGTGCTGAAGAATCTATTTGAATCTGTTTCATGGAACTCGGTAGGCACTGAAGAGTAGGATCTGTTGGAGATTAAGCTGTAAATTATTATGGAATCTTTTCTTCTTATTAACAAGCTAAAACCACTGTATCATTGAAACCTTCCTGTTTAGTTGTGGTCATTGTAAAAAATTATCACAAGCATTAGCTTTTCTAATTTAACCACCCCCTGTATTATGGAACCTTTTCCTCTTAAGTTATTGTATGGAATTAGCACTTCGGGTTATTCGCAAACTTGTTATTGATTTTTTGAATGTAAGCCTGTTGCCTACAGAGATTTGCAATTACAACCCCTTTTTCCTCGGCTTTACTTCTAAGACAATATCAAGCTCAGTTACATAATTTGGCTAATATACATCAAACTTGTACGATTCACAGCAACTTGTAGCATCTAGTACAGCTTGTGCCTGGCAAGAACATTTTTTAAGGGAAGAAAGCAATTGGGGAGAAAACTGTGATTTAGAGGGATCAGCAAAACATTGCAGGAAACGATACCATACTTCTGCGGTTCTGCCCCTCATTTTCTTTTAAATTAGCAGATGAAGATTAACAAGGGGAGTATATTGCACAACAGGTAGAATGTTTCAAAGACAATTCAAATGTGCAAGTATGAAAGTGATCTATACATCATATTTCCTGAAACCAAATGTTTGTTCAGGGTTGACCCAGATATAGACTATTGTCTGTTAACAGCACAAAACAACTTGTTCATGAACAAGAAAGTATGCTGAATATGGCAATAATGTGATTAATGCAAGTGGTATTCAGACATACACCCTCAGAAGGATAATTTCTCTGAGGGTAGCTTTGGTGACTGATGAGGCTTGTTCTTGGGCATTTCTATACCAATGGTTAAACCACAGTTCTATCTCCTTAAGGGCCTCCAAGTACAGCATTCTCGATATCCTCTCTACTCAGTGCATAACTGAATCTTCTCTCCATATCTTTCTCTAGATTTCCAGGTCCGCTCTTCGAATACCTGCGTGTGAAATGCATGTTTGAGGTGACTGAAAAATCATAACTGCATTACCATATTAAGCACAAGCTACAAAAGAAAAATACTACAAACTAGCTTAGGGTTACAGGTCACCCTTCTAAGTAGGAACTCACAAACTTTATAAAGTACTGTGATATAATACGTCACAAGGTGGAAGAGATACTCAGATACAGAAAGGAACTAACACAATGTAGACACAATCACATAGAAGCAGATCCTATCACAACTTTTTGCAGCCTCTATTACCAAACAAAACAACAGGAAGGAGGCTCCTTATGACTGGTAATAAGCAGCAAGCGTAGTTATCTTTGACAGCTACTAGAAGTTCCTTTCACCTCCCAAATATATGAATTAGAGCAGAACTGTCAATGTATCTGAGCATGCTAGCATTCTCTAACAAGAAAAGTATATTTGTCTTATATCTTGGGAACCACTTCTTGAAACCAAACTTGTGATATGCTTCAGCATCTTGAAAGAACCAATGCTTTATTTATTTTATATTTTATTGAGTAACATGATATCCAGCTTTGCTGGAGTAATCCCATGGACCCTAAAGTTAAGAGTCATGAAAAATCTCCAGTGGCCCTAAGGGGGCTCGAAACTCGAAAGGACTAAGGCTTTATTTTCTTCGGATACCTACACTTGGCTAAAGTTTAAACAACTGCTAAGAACAAACCAAATTTGAAATATGTTACCAAAGTACAGAGATTTTAGAAAGGTTACCAAAGAACTTCAATCAAAGTTCAAACCAAACTAGAGTAATACCCAAGCCAATGTAAGAGCTATACTGCCCCAGTGAACAAACTGGTATACAAAAGGAAGCATGGACCATCTAATCTAATAATTCCACATTATTCAATCTTTCGCAAATTAAATGTCCTCTCCATTCGGGTCATTCTAGAAATCACTTTCCCCAAGTTCTGTTTAGTCTCACTGTCTCACTACCATTTTTGCCATGCCATACTTTTTCGAAGGTTGTTCCTTACAAAGCAACTATCCAAAAGGGTATCAATTTCAGACTTGGAGGGAGTACACTTCAATTGAACAACTCGACTCAATGCATGCTAGAATAGATGAAGAAACAACACAAAATGGTGATTCCCAACCAACCATGTGACCCAGAAGAAATGCCCCCACTTATACTACTTTAAGAGCAAAAGCATGGTTAGAGACTCAGTACAGAACAACTACTAATGTTTGTCTATGGGTTCATTACTTAAGCAATGAATTGCAAAGTTACATGACCAAATTACGCTAGATGTTCATCTGTGTCAATTGTGATGCTTCAATTCATCTTTCATATAATTACCCCTTTTCACATTCCTCTCTCCAGGCTCCTCCCCACTGTCTCACAGACACATATCCTTGAACAGACATAGTATGCATGGCAGAGAAGGCTAAAATTATGTAACTTTCTATGCTATCAACCCCTGTTCTTTACGGCGCTAATGAACAATGCCTCTTTGATGTTCATGATTCCAAAATACTCACAAGTCACAACCAAATATTAAGCAGGACTTCATAACTAAATCACAACATCCAAACAGAAGTCTTATGAACCACAAGTCCATAATTACGGCCATTGAGTTTCTCTCTTTCACAATTTCAGCTAAATCTCCCAAATTTTCCCCTTCCCACATATGAATTTGACAAAGTTACCCACAAGTTGAAAACACAATATCTACCCAACACTATCAAGCCACTAGAGAATCATGTCTAACCACACCTCATCAAACAAGCCAACACCCAATTTCCCCGAACACTTAGCCAAAGAATAAGAACAGTTGCAAAATAAACTAAACAATATCCAAAATCATCAATTAAAAAAAAAAAAAAAAACCCACAAAAACAAAACAATTACTAGTAATAATTTAGAACAAACCTTATATAGAGGTCAGTGATATCAAGTGAAAGCTGAGCATGCCAAGCAGGGTTCTCAACAAACCAAACAGCCCTATCCTCTTTACTCTGGTAAAACCCCAAGCTCTTAAGCCAAGCTTCAATGCAAGGCAGGCTATGAGCGTACAAGGGTTTCTTTTTATCCGGCAATCGACTCAACCACTCGTCTTCCTCCGTAACACCCGCTGTTTCGGCTTCAGCTTCGGCTTCGGCTTCGGCTTCTGGGTCTGAAGCCTTGGGAAGTATCAGAGGTTTCCTTGAGCTCAGAGAAAGCGACAATGGCGGAGTTTTGAGAAACTGTAGAGGGTGTTTCAGGGAATGGGTTTGAGTGACAGAGGATGAAGGTGAGAGGAAGAAGGAGAAAGAGGGTGTGTTGTTGGTGATGGTGATGAGGGATTTGGAGAGAGAAGAAATGGATAACATTTTGATAGTATGTGATTGTTTGTTGTTGATGATGGTGAGTTCTGGAACTGGAATGGGAATTCCGCCATTGGGGCTTGGGGAAACAAAACTCGTTTGATCCAATTTTGCAGATTTTGGATGAGTTGGGCTAGGTTTATATCTACTATGTTGAATTTGGAAGTCCATGGTTTATTTTGCTGCATGGCCCAGTATCAAATAGGAGTATACAACGGAGTGCGGGAGACGTAACGTGAATGAGGAGAAACATTGCTATTTAAAGTTTTTTTTTTTTTTTTTTTTGGCTATAACATTGTTTAAAGTTGAACAAATACCCGACTTGTCCCGATTTAATTGTCGTATTGTATCTTACCTTTATATTGAAGATTTATCTTATATATATACAATACTTTATTATTATCTACTCTAAAACAAGTATATTTTGTTACTTTTTTCATCCTAAACACAAGTGTAATTCGTAATGTTGTAACTCACACTATTATGTTTATAGGGGGTGTTGGAGATTTATGGGTGCTCGAAATACACCAAATGACACAATGATCAACTATGCCGCATAATTATAATATTTGGTTACAACCAATTGTTCGTCTTTATGAAAAAAAAAAAGGGAAGGAAAATGAATGACTTTTAAATTTTAAATTCTAACTTGTATACTTTACTACATTCCGCTTCCGTAAAGCTCATTCTACTTTTACATAAACTTCTATAGAATGTGGCGTTCACAATGGACCCCAAACCAACCTTTTGTGGCCCTCGTTCACCACCTTGCCTCATTTTTCTATATGATATTTTAGCTTCCTCAAAATATGTGATGTCGAGGATAACAAAATGATATTGGAGGTAATGGGGTTTCATGAGATATAATAGGGTCATCAAATGATCCATGATCTTGTCCTATGACAAAATATACATTACCAATCGCAACCAATTTTTGATAAGAATTTGTGATTATGTTTAAACTTGACTCATATCTAAACTTCCCAAAAGCCCTGTTTAAAACGTTATAAAGGATCCAACTCAAACCTTTAGAATCCCAATGACAGACTTACAATGGCAAGATGGACTATAATTGGGGGCATGGAGGATTTAAAGAGGCTTTTTTCAAGCCGACTCAATGGTAGATTGTAGGATGTAATATTAGATTTCTTTAAAAAAAAAAAAAAAAAAAAAAAAACTGTAGCTATTGCGTTTGAAGTTGAACCATATCATTTACTTTTACGTTGAAACTATTTACCATGATGGTGAAACACCACGAGTCGAGTCAAGTTTTTATTAATATTATTAGTATTATAAAGTTACACTATGGTAGAGCGACTTAATTGAAATAAGTCACCTTCTCGTAGGATGACTTACGTAAATATAGAACTTTTTCAAGAGGCCGACTTTAATGTATTACACGATAAAACATATGATTCAACCCGTAACGTCCAATTATAAATGACACCCCCATGGTAAATAGTCTCTAACCAAGCGTAATTACGTAAGTAGATTATGAACCTTTATCTTGATAATTATTACTACAGTAAAAAATAACGAACTTAAATAAAAATCAACAAATAACCACGTAGATTGATTCTTGGAGAGTCTACTATCTATCCGTTTCCCTCCAACGCCTGTGCCGTTGTGCGACATATGACACTTCCACGTGACATATTCCTGGACCCCCTTCTATCCAATTTCCCGCTCAAAAACTCAAAAATTTGACTCTCTCTCTTTCTCTCTCTCTCCTCTCTCCTTTTCCCCCAATTTTCAATTCCCACCCAAAAAAACAATCACCAAATCCCTAAATCACCAACCCCACCTCAACCACCCAATCTCCGCCATTTCCACCGCCGTAAAACCTCCATCTCCGTCGAATCAATGGCGGATCCCAATCCCTTACACTACTCGAAAACTCAACGAATCCTCCTCTTAATCGATCTCAGCCCACTTCTTCAACTCAAAAACCCTAAAAATTACATCACTTCAATCCTCACTTCCGCCAAAACTCTCCTCTCTTTCTCACCCCTCTCCCTTTCTCTTTCCTCATTCAAGCTCTTCTTCTCCTCTCTATCTCCTCTTCTCTCATCATCCACTCTTATTAAGCTCCCTATTCCTTCCTACAATCCCAATTCCCTCTCCTTCAATCATTACAATGAAACCCTTGTTTTACTTAAGGAGACCCTTGATTCGGTAGCTGTATTGGGAGATTGCGGTGTTTCGGGTTCGGTCTCGAGGGGATCGCTCACGGCTAGCTCCATGGCGCAGGTAATTCATGATTATGGCTGGGATTTGTGTGATTCTGATTGTTGTGATGGAAATGATTTGTTGGGCGTGGTTAGGTCGAATATGGTAGTTTTGTTTTCTCCTGTGTGTACGTCGTTTGACGGTTTGTGTAGTTATATGGGTGTTGCTGGGGATGATGTGGTGAATAGTGATAGTGATGATGGTTTGTGTGATAAGTTTAGAGGGGTTTTTGGGCATGTGAGAGATGCTTTTGTTAGTAGGGATATTCATTTAAGCTGGGTAGATGTGAGATGTGAGGTAGAAAGTAGTAGCCCGAGCGACAAGCTTGATGAGTATGATAGGTTGATGAAGTTGTTTAAAAGCGCGGTTCAGGGTTTGGGGTGGGGTTTCTGTTCAAGCGATTCAATTGTCTTGGGTTCGGCTCTGGTTCCGTTTGGGCTAATTTATCCCATGATTGGAGTTTCATCAATTTATTATAATTTCAGTGATGTTTGTAAGAAAGTCCCTGGGCAGTTAAATCTTGAGATATTGGATGTAAGTGGGAAGCCTTTGGAATGCAAGTATTGTGATCTTCAACTGCTTGATCTTAAGACGTTGAGTCGACATAGGCTGGATGGAATTTCACATTCGTTGGAGTATGGAGATGTGTGTGTGGAAAATGGTCATCAACATGGCGGAATTTGGGAGCAGTTCAGCAAAGGGTTAGTGAAGATTGATGTGAAAGCTCTCTGCAGAAATTGTGAGCTCATGAAAATTGAGGGGCATGCCTCTGATGCAATATTAGTACACGAGTTACCGGTTGATCCTAAGAAAAGGAGAGAGGAACCTTCCAGAGATTTCTTTGCAGATAAAGTTGTTGACCTGCTTTCAAAAGAAACAGACAAGTCTGTGAAGAGGAAATCGCCACCTCTTTGGCAAATTCTTTTGAGCTTTCTGTATAGGAGAGGTTACTGGGCTTTGCTGTCTTTGTCAAATAACGATGGAAGCACAGCGATGGGTGTTCTTAAGCCTTTCACTATTCACTCAGCATTTCTTTTTATTATGAAAGATAGTACTGATTCTCAATGTGGTGCAGAATCTGGTCTAATTGAATCACATATGAGCCGGTTTAATTCAGTGACTGGAGATAACATTGGTGGGTCTGATATTGGTATGGATTCTGGAAATGGGATGCTAGGAGGTGAAAGTCGAAGAAAGCATAAAAAGCATCTTCATAGGTACAAGAATCTCTCATGGAGGTCTTTCCGCAAAGCAGCTTATGAACACTGTGATATGGAGCTTGAGGAAGCCTATCTTTCCAAGGGGTGTGATACCTCAAAGAAGTTGAAGTTTTTGAAATGCTGGATAAAACAGGTTGTGAAGAACTTTTCATCTCTTTCTTGTGATCCAGTTGTGCCTAAGATTCATTCACAGGATCGAGAGAAAACTAAAGAGAGATTGAGCCATGCACATCAAGAAAGCGAGCAGCCACTCCCTTCTGCAGGTGCTCGAAAGGATACTCATGTAGAAGAAACAACAGCATCTTTGTTGGAGGCTTCAGAAGCTTTCTTCAGTAATCTGAGTGAGAGAATCCAACATGGAATTCAATCAGGAATTGACTTGGTGGCTTTTTCCCAGAGGGTGGTATGCTCATGTATTTACTGGTTAAGTCGGAAGTTCAGAACGGATACCCATGAAGATAGTCAAGCCTCTGTTGTAAAGTCAGATTGTAGCAGTAGTTGGGGGCTCGTGGTTAGTGAGCTCATCAAAATTCTACTTAAAGATCCTAAGGATTTAGCGGGAAAGCACAATGATGATGCTCTTCCCATTAAAGAGCATGACAGAAAACCAACAGGAAATTCCTCTGAAGAGAGAGTTAGAGAGTATCCTTTTTCTCATTTACTTGCTGTTTCGTGACCTGTCCAGTTGAAAATTTCTCTTGCATCAGATTTGCTTGCTTTCTCAGAATATTTCCTTAACAAATTTTTAGATATGAACTGCAGATGTTGTTTCGTATGGAGATACTCCAATCAGAGGTTGCGGTTGGCATTAAAGATTCCACTAAGCACAAATTTGTTAAGCAAATCTGCTCCCTATTAGAGTTTATTCAATGTAACATGGAGGATGGATTTTTTGGAGACTTTAATCTCAATGATTATGTGGGCAGGACCATCAGAAGCAGGTACATGACTCCTAATGCAATAGCCTCTATAACCAACCATAATTTCCATTCTCTTGTTTTCGATTATTTGTAGCTTGATAAAAGTGCTTCTCAGTCTATTCTCTTAGATGATCATGTGTTTCAGGAGTTGCCATTTTTCTCTGCTCATCCTGTTCTATGACATGTCAGTGTTGTGCTCTGAATTCGTGTGCTGCCATGTGTATCAGTATTCTAGGGCAATTATCTTCTATATGATGTGAAGTCCATTATATTTTCTTTATCTTAAAATGGATCGCTTAAGTAGTTACTGATCATTCTTAAATAAAAGTTATACATGTTATGTTGTGTAATTCAGCATGCGACTGTAAGTCACACCAAATGACTTTTATCTTTCAAGCAAAGATGCAACATTAATTGAGTTCTGTTCACATCTTTTCTACTCTCACCAGATTACAGCTTGGTGTTCAATTGTGGCATAATTTTTGAACCAAAAAAAAAAAAAAAAAAAAAAAGTACAACTGGTTGGTTAGACTATGTGCTGGTTGGGGGGCGGAGGTTCTGTAATGAACTTAGAGCTGGCCTGACTACTCGGCGTCCTTGCAATATTTTTCTAGTGATGAATAGCGCCAAATTTTGACACAGTAGTGGCTTATCCATTTGTTACTGCATTATTTGCTTGATGGAAGTAAGATGTTTTGATGCACAGATTCTTCTTTTGAAATTTTTGCTGCAAAACTGTCCAGGTACTCTCAGACTATCGATGGTGTGGTTCATAGAATCTATGAGCAAATGGATCTCTTGTTGTTTGAGGAGGAGGATGAGTCCCCCAATCCTTTACTCAACAGTGAAGACAGCAACCAGTCTTGGAGAATAGGGGATAATGATCAAGGAAGCGAACCCAATTCAACAGAAGACTCGATTCGTGGACCTCTACGATATAATGAATTAAGCCAGAAAGATAATAAGGGCACCGATTATGATTGCAAGCTGGTTGAAGCTCAGGAGAGGAGGAAGAGGGCATCAAGGTTTGCATCTTTTACAAGAAGAGCAATGCCAGAATTGCAGAGAGTGTGGGCCCCAAAGCCATCAAAGCTATCCAGATCAAAATCAGACTCTTTTCGCGGGTCCAAGAGGAAAAATCGAAGGGAAAGCTATGACATGGTCTGTGAAACCCCAATGTCTGGAGCCAAAAAATGCTTATTTCCTTCAGAAGACAGTTTTGATGATCAAGAGCATAGGGTGCAAGGGGGTCGCTCGACTGGTTCTGTTCACAAGGCTTTGTTTCAAGACGAGTCAATACATAATGATTGGAGACCTTGAATGGTAAGCTCTGCTGGTTAGGGAATAATATGCGGATTTGCTTACTTGAAACACATTAAACAGATAAGTCCTGCTGCATTTGAAGCTTGCCCAAGGCATAACACAGTAGGATAAAAGTTTGCCTATGTACACAAATCTAACCATCCACAAACCTGTAGAAGAATGTTGCATAAAATAGATGTATGTTTAGGCGTTTATTATAGCCAATAGTTTATAGATATATCAGGAACATTATACGATTCATTTGTAATAAAACCATTTCTCCGAGTTACTCTTTTTCACAAGTTTGCCAATGTGTTTCTCACTTTTCTATTAAGTGGACAATGTTTTTTCAAATTCTATATGATATCCTTCAATTTTTACGAAATTTATGTGTTGCCCTCCCACTAACTATTTTGATAAGAAAATGAAAGGTTTCATTGGCCAAACTCATCTCCCATCACCCAATAACTAATTTAATCATATAGAAATAAAAAAAATGTTTAAAAATGAATGGTTTGGGACCTCCAAATATTAGTAACGTGATTATAAAAATATATAAAATTGCAGAAAACATCGCCCTCCAAATAGAAAAGTGAAAAACAAATGATCACCCTATAAAATGTGCCAAGGTACTAGTGGAGTAGTGGTAATATTTTCCAAGACAAGTCAATAATGCCCAATGAACTGACAACTGCTTTCCTTTAGCCCAACGGTGGGAGCAAGTAAAATGATGAAGTATGGTGAAGTCTCGGTCTTCGAATAGATTAATGCTGAAACAACTACTTACATGACTGGAAATAATACTGTATTGAGAGAAAAAGATGGGTATACATTCTGTGCATTCTCTATATATAGTAGGAGTATATACTAACTACTCATCATAATAATGAACTGTACTTCCATATAGTCTTGGAACAAACACATTACATTCAGCTTTTTGAGATAACCAAATTTTAGTTACAATGACGTTATCCAAGCCTGCTTGTCTTGTCTTTGTGCTTGCTAATTATTGCCTCTTACTGTCCTACTTAAGCAGTGTCGTTGGTGATGGGAGTATAAGAACTAATGCCACCATCCAGTGTATCAACCATGAGAGAGAGGCCCTGCTCCAATTCAAGCAGGGCATTGAGATTGATAGATGCGGCCTGCTGTCTTCTTGGGGAGACCCTGACCAACCAGACTGCTGCACTTGGTCCGGTGTCCGCTGCAGCCACCAGACAGGCCATGTCATCATGCTCAACCTTCACGGCCATTTCGATTATGAGAACGGTGACTTAGATCCTTGTCTACAAGGTAAAGTGGGTCCTTCTCTCCTTGAGTTGAAGCATTTGAAATACTTGGACCTCAGCTATAATGATTTCAGAGACCAGCCCATCCCCAGTTTTATGGGTTCTCTTTCCAATTTGCAGCACCTTGACCTCTCCATTAATTACTTCGAAGGGGAAGTTCCTCCCCAGCTGGGAAATCTTTCCAAATTAACATATCTTGATCTTAGCTTTAATTATGACACGAATGTCAAAGGAATGGAGTGGCTGTCCCGTCTAACTTTGTTGAGACTCATCAACTTGAGTGGGGTTGATCTTAGCAAAGCCAAAGATAGCTGGCTCCAAGTCGTTAACAACTTCCCCTTTCTAACCACCCTTCAAATGGATGCTTGTAACCTAGATTATCTCAAAACTATTCCATCATCACTTTCCTATGTTAATTCCACTTCCACCCTTGCTGTCCTTTCTCTTAATACCAATGACCTCTATGACAATTCAATATTCCAGTGGTTGTTCAACTTGAGTGGAACCTCTACTCACCTTCTACATGTTGACCTCTCCGAGAACTCAATTCCAGGTCCTCTACCAAGATATTTCGGGAATATGCACTCTCTTTCCTATCTAGATTTATCAAATAATAAACTACAAGGTCAAATACCAAGTGCTTTTTGGAATATGCACTCCCTTGTCCATCTAGATTTATCTCAAAATCTCAATCTCTCTTCTACTTCTACCCCGCCAAAAATTTGTGAAGGTGCTGGCTTATGCAGTTTACAAACACTATACTTAAGCGATAGCAACTTCACTGGTGATATCTCCAGCATCTTTCACCTCTTTTCTATGTGTCCCAACTCCTCACTGGCGTACTTGGATTTGAGCAGTAATCGACTCCAAGGTACACTCTCCGACAACCACATGTCAAAGCTCTCAAAATTAATTGCTTTGACATTGTCTAATAATCAAGCCATAGTGATCAACATTAGTGCCAATTGGATTCCTTCATTTCAGATGGATGAAATAGAACTCAACTCTTGTAAGTTGGGCCCTTTTTTCCCCAGGTGGCTTCTTACGCAAACAAACTTCTCATTCCTTGACATTAGTAATACGAGAATTTCAGACTCCATTCCCACTTCCTTTTGGCATTTCTTGCCATCTCGTCTGGAAATTTTGAATATTTCACACAATAACATTCAAGGAACGCTCCCAAATTTCACACGTGTCTTCTATAACTTAAACAAGGTGGATTTGAGTTCGAATTGCCTAGAGGGTGCAATACCATCATTTCCTGAAAATCTAACCGAATTATACTTGAATAACAATAACTTTTCCAACTCCATTCCTCTCTTGTGTCCGAAAACAAAAATGATGCTAAGCTTTCTTGATGTTTCAAACAACTTGTTATCTGGGAAGCTTCCAGATTGTTGGATGAATTTTAATCAAATAAATGGTCTAGTCCTGGGAAACAACAATTTCACTAAACATCTACCAGCGTCCATTGGTTCCCTAAAAGAGCTTGAGTGGTTGCAACTGAACAACAATGACTTCAGTGGAGAATTGCCCATGTCAATGAAGAACATTCCAGGCTTGCGATTTCTGGATATTAGTCATAACTCGTTCATTGGGCATATACCACCATGGATAGGGAGCACTTTTACAAAATTGTATCTACTTAACCTACGAAACAACAAGTTTGCGGACAAGCTCCCTCTAAGCCTTTGTCAAATGTCCAACCTCCAAGTTTTGGATCTTTCAGCCAACCACATCTCTGGAACTATCCCAGAATGCATATACAATTTGACAACAATGAAAACGGTTGGTTTTGTGAGGGACTCTTATTACACAGATGCCTTGGTTATGTGGAAAAGAAAAGAGCAGAGCTTTGGAGATTTGGGACTAGTAAGATCAATTTCCATGTCGGACAATGAGTTGGAAGGACAAATTCCCATTGGAATTTCGACTCTCGTAGGTTTGCAATCATTGGATTTGAGCAGAAACAAATTGAATGGAAGCATTCCGTCAAAAATTGGGCAGCTAACAGCTTTGGAAGTTCTGGAACTATCAAGCAACCAGCTTTCTGGTAGGATCCCTGCGAGCCTCGCTACCGTCACTTGTTTGGACATGTTGAATTTGTCAAACAACTTCTTATCGGGAAGTATTCCAACGAGCACACAACTGCAGAGCTTTGATACTTCATCTTATAGGGGGAACCCCCAACTTTGCGGGCCTCCACTCCCCAACTGTCCTGGAGATCAAGCACCCATTAACAACACCACTCAACAACAAGACACTGAGACTGATAATGACGACATATTTCCAGGGTTGTACATAAGTGTGGTGCTTGGGTTCATTACAGGATTTTGGGCAGTTTGTGGAAGCTTAGTGCTTAAAAGATCTTGGCGACATGCCTTTTTCCGTTCTTTGATAACACGAGGGATAGACTTCATCTGATGTTTGCCCTCAGTATTGCTAGAATTTGGAGGAAAAGAGAAGTTGATTACCAGTGATGTCTTTGTCATATTATGTACTACAATGGTATTATCTAGTTTCATCTGTTTGTTGTGTTGTTGCACTTGGAGGTTTTATATATCATTCACTATGTTTCATATAGTACACTTATAAATAAATTAGTATTAGAAATCAATGTTGTGCTATAGAGTACATGTTGCTTGTTCTTGGTGACTCTTTGTGCTCATGCTAAGTGAAGAATTTTTTAAATTTATTACTATTACTATTACTATTACTATTATCTTTTGGTTGAAGGTTCTCTTTTTCCTCCCGTATGTACTTTTAAATTTATATTCATATCATCATATGTTGTAGTGTGCCCAATTGCATAGAAATTACATTTTCATGTTTTTAGGTGTACAATTTTGGTCACATTTTGTACAAGGTATGTTGGTCTATATTTCTATACTCGTATGGTGGATGGTTTTATTACGAGATCGTAGTTCCTAGTTAATAAATATGCTTCTCGTCTGAGCACTACTTGTTGTATTACTAGTTTATGCAGCAACTACATCAGTACTGATCTCCTTAAGATGAAGCATATACAGGGGCACAATCAAGATAAGTAAATTTCATCTAGTGGCTTCTGAGTTGTACTGGATAATCTCAATTAAGCTACAGATACTATGCATGAAATGAAGTAGATCAAAGCTTGATCTAGTCGATAATTTCTTCTTGCTCTGAACCAACTAATGTTTATAAGAAAGCTTTTTTCGAGGGCCAGCAGCTACAACATGAACACTTGAAACACATTTCAGATGAATGATCATTTTACAAGGGAATTTACAGAGTATCTTGTAATTGGTATATGTAATTTGTGTCTTGGGCCTACAAAAGAACTGATTTGTGGAAATCTGGAATTTCCATCAAAGAATTTTCCAATAATTTGTTGGTAAATGTACTAGTGGTAAAATTTTCCAAGTCAAGTCAATAATGCCTTGTGAACTGACAAGTACTTTTTTTTTTTCTTTTTCTTTTCTAGACCAATGCTTGGGGCAAGGAAAGATGTATGATAATGAGTGAAATCAGGAATTTCCTTCTTAGAATTTTCCATACATTTGTTTGTAATTGATCAATTACTTACTAGTACACAACTATTGGCATGATTCTATCCTCTTTGGAGAAAAAAATTGCATTTTCATCATGCCCTGATAGAGCTTTTTGTGTTCAAAAGCTTCAATAACAAAATAAAAGCCTTGATAGATCACTCAAAAGTAATGCAACCAACTTTGTTGGGTTATTTTGATTCATTTCTATTCATTATTGTTATTTATCTTTCTTTACATAATTACTAAATTAAATAACCATAATATTTACTGAGAAAAGGAAAAGGACTTGTTTCAGTTATTGCGGCAGCTGGGCTATTTTTGTGTTGAATTCCATGTGAACTAAGTGGCAGTTTTGAGTTCTTCGTTCTTAGGGGGAGCAATAGGCCGCTCAGTTTCTAGTGGCAGCTTCAACTTCAAGTTTATACTGCATCAAGTCATGGTGTATTTGTCATACTGGTTACTATAGAATCATAAAGGATGGTTCTAGAGGGATGAATTTGATCGTTGCAATTCTGTAAGTAGTTTACACTTTGTTTATGTTCTTTTCATCATACATTCTGAGTTCAACAATTTATTGTTTTCTTACATATTACTATTCAGTTGTGCAGTGTAAGTTCTCAATTCTATTGAGTTGAGTTCACTTGAAAAGAACAGTGGTGCCTTCATGTGGTTGATAATTTCTTCAAGCTTTTACCCTACCAAGGAAAGTCATATGAATGATCGTTCTACAACATAATTCTCAAATTCATACGAATGATGTGAGGGCATAATTTGGAGGTGCCGCAAGACTTGAGAGGTGGGGAAGTCTTGGTCTATGTTTGTACCTTTAGCATTTGGCAAGAATTTCAAAGCAATTGAAATTTCTCTCCCATTTTGTCCTCATCAGAATTCTGAAATACATTAGTAACATTAACTAGCAACATGGCATGCAGTTTTATACAGGAATGTGCTTCGCAGCCATAACGTTGAGGACTAATAGGCCATTATTACTATTTGAGGTGGTTTTCAGTTTTTAGTTTCATTTTTTATTCCCCAACTAAAAAACTGGTTCTTGGAAGTCATTTTTTGTTGTGGGTTTTAAGAATTAGGTAGACAATTACAAGAAAGCAATTCTCTAGCTTTCTATAAGTACCTGCAAAAGTTTGTAAAAACCAAATCTTGGATTTCAAATACAAGTTCAACCATCAATTTCTTAGGTATATCCCTTGCATTGCTGGTATAAAAACAAGGAATTATGAAGGTAAAATGTTTTATGTACTCCAGTATCTACCATCAATTTAAAGTGTATAGAAGGCTACCATAATATGAAAATAATGACTAGATTTTGAATGTGATTCACCCGTTACCTAACCTGATGGCAGAAAAACATACTTCTTTCTTAACTTGATGTTCAAGAGAAGACATATCATATCCAAAACTGTGATCTTGGAAACCACAGAACAGTAGTAACTATGAAAGAAGTATATATGTACTTCTCTATGTCGAATGTAATACAGAAGTGAAGCTTCTTGGAAGACCTTTCTTATTGCTTTTTTTCTTTTGCTTAGCAATACTTTTCTTATAGCTCATTTCACTGATTTTCTGTCATAATCTAGGGAAAATTTTACTATAGCCATCACTAAGGGGTGGCAATTGAACTTTTTAGTCTATATTGTTAGATTTAATCTTATGCGTCCATTGACTCTTAAATATAACTCTTTCACCTATATCTTCATTAGGTTTGGTTGAAACAAAAGACTTTTTGGTTCAGATAGCCAAATTGATGAATATGATTTTTTTTTGACTTTGGTTGCAACCAAAGACGGTAGACAGTTTGGTCCCGACCATTGTATTGACTTTGGTGGCCGTGGAAGAAGTCCCTCAATATCTAGTCATGCTGCCAATGTAGACTGTGTCTGACATTTCTAGAGATGAGCATTGGGTTAACATCACCTACTTGTTCTTATAAATTGAAGTGAGATTAGCTACCTATTTGTGCATCACAAAGACATCCCAACTCCCAGACACATCTAAACAAAACATGGCTGTGTTAGCAGTACTTCCAGTACTATTCATTCTCACATCCCAAATAATCAACCTGTGCTGTGGTGCAGGAATTGCGACGTACTGGGGCCAGAACAGTGGCGAAGGCACCTTGGGTGCAGCCTGTGCCACCGGGAACTACCAGTTCATTAATATCGGTTTCTTAAATGTGTTTGGGAATGGCCAAAGCCCTCAGCTGAACTTGGCTGGTCACTGCAATCCGAGCACTCCTGGAAGTTGCAGCAGCGTAGGGAGTGATATAAGTACCTGCCAGAGCCAAGGTGTCAAAGTGCTTCTCTCTTTGGGTGGCGCTGCTGGCACCTATTCCCTTTCCTCAGCAGCTGATGCACAACAGGTCAGTCATTTTTCATTACTATAAGTGACACTTTGGTGGCTCATGACGGTTTTTGGTCGGGTGTAATGGGGTTCGGATTAATTCAGGTCACGGGATCATTCGGGTCAGGTTTGGTAGATTTGAGTTGGATCGGGTTTTTGATGATGTCGGGTGTTCGGATTAACTAGGATAGCTGGATCGGATTAGTTCTATTTCCGGATTAAACTCCAGTCAAATGAATTCCGGTTTTGGTTAACTTGGGTTTCAAATTAATTGGATTTCAACCCAAGAGGTGTTGGTCCATTGGTAAACAAGCTTTGGCTTATACACCAGGTCACGGGTTCGAGCCTCCTGGCCCCTGGGTAGCACCTACACGAATTTATTCGTGGAATACCCGAGGCTGTGCGTTAGGAGGTGCGCTTTAGCCACGCCCAAGTTCCTCCTTGCAGACACCAAAAAAAAAAAAAAAAAATTAATTGGATTTCAGATCATATCATGATGAGCTAAATTTAAGTTTAAGAGTTTATAGAAGTAAGATACTACTCCCTCCGTCCCCCACTTACCTTAACAAAACTCCCAAAATCAAGTCCCCTACTTACCTTAACATAACTATATTTTCCTCATA
>BSSO01000780.1:0-28752 GCA_030267885.1 Mesembryanthemum crystallinum
TAATAATAATAATAATAATAATAATAATAATAATAATAATAATAATAATAATAATAATAATATGCACTGAACTGATTAGAACTGAACTGAACTGAACTGATTGGAACTGAACTGAATTAAACGGAACTGAACTGAACTGAATTGAATATAAGCTAAAATAAGGTGAAGAGAACATAGCCTTACTCCGTACTTATTAAATATTGTTAGTCTCTAATGTATGGACACGACTAGTACTCGAGGAGGATGACATGTCTATGTTGATGTGTCAAAAATTGGATAGGACACTAGTTTTGAATTATCTTTATAGGGTAATTAAGTATAAAAATTTACGCTCCCATATCCCCACTTATGTTTCCAAGCAACATAGGTTATATAATTCCTTGTTTAAATGAAAAATGTGTTTCCATTTGTTTAATAATGGGATTTTTTCAAAAATGATATACATCATAAAGAGCAATAAATAAAGAAAGGAAATGAAACTAAATTGGAGATAAAAAAAGGATTTTTTGCGGGGAACCACCTTATATATAAGTGTTTTTGTGAACTCCCCCCTTATAAAACGTTTTTGGTGGGGAACCACCTTATAAAAAACTTCTGCCCTGAGAGTCCCTCCTTATACAAGATTCCGGCCAAAAAATTTGATTTTCTTCCCATTTTACCCTCATGTGGAAAAGAAGAAAGTAAAGGCACGTGAATCAAATTTTTTGGCCGGAATATTGGGTAAGGTGGGACTCTCAGGACGAAATTTTTTTATAAGGTGGTTCTCCACCATAAACGTTTTATAAGGGGGGAGTTTACAAAAACACCTATATATAAGGTGGTTCCCCGCAAAAATTTCTAAAAAAAATCCAAATTTGAGACATAATTTAGTGCATCTCCTGGAAAAACAATCCAAATTGGAAATCCGTATAACTATCCCAAAACTAAATTGGAAATAAAGATAGTTTTATTATTAAAGTTGCAACCACATTACTATTAAAATCTAGAATTAATTGCAAGAAAAACCAGTACAACTTGTCAAAGATCAAGAGAGAAAGGAAAACTAGTAGAACCCAACCAACTACCACCAGCAATGAACTCTCTAGGAGCAAACTTCTTAGCCTCATTAGCATCCCTAATCACCTTAACCCCCTTCCACTTAACCCTCTTAGAAGTATCAGCCCCTGGACCAACATTCTTATACTCACCATAATACAAAGTCTTAATCCCCCACTCCCCCTCCCACTCATGCCACCCCGCCGGGTGCACGACGTTGCTCAACGACGACTCCATCACCACCGTCCTCGAGTACTCCTTCCACGGTCTTCCCAAATAAGTCGCGAAACTCCCCTTCACGGCTTCAAGGTCCTTGGTGGCCCCAACCCGACATTTTTGGATCACGATACCTGCAGTGGCAGGTCCAAAAAAAAGTTCAAGTTGTTCGTTTTCAATAATAGAGTATTTAGATATTTAGTATTCCCTAAATCTCTAATAAACTTGAGCAGTTTGACTTTAGAGGCCAAATTTCACCAACTTTGACCATTATTTTGTGAAAAATTAAAATGATATATAAAGTAAAATATGATTTTTAAATTCATCTTAATTAATATTTTCAAAATAATCATTTTGTTATAAAATTTCATTTTATATAATTGTTATGATCAAAGTGTTGTCTTGAATACCTTATAAATCAAAATTGCTCAAGTTTTTTTCAGGGATAGATGGAGATTTTTTTTTTTTTTTTTCTTTTTTTCCCAAACTCAACTCGGGGAGAAAAGTGGGTTCCATGCCCCCACTTAATGCCCTTGCATCCTCCACTAGATACCTGTGTTCTGGTTTGGGTCGGTTCTGGATTGGGCCGTGATCATGTTCTTTTGGGAAGGGTTGGGTTTGCGGGCGTGGATGTCACAGTCTTGGAAGACGACGGCTGCATTGCCGAAGATGAAGTCGACGGTACCGGCGATGAGGCAGTTGATGAAGAATTGGCGGCTGTTGTGGACGTAGAGGGTGTCTTGGTAGGCTAGGATGTCGCATTGGTAGAAGGCTGAGAGGTCGGAGCTTACGCGGATTGCCACGGCTTGGTGCTTTGACGGCCCGGCCGTGTTTTGAAATGTTAGGTCTCGTGCTAGGAAGCCTTGTCCGTTAATTGCTGCATTGCTCAATCAAATAATATTGTAAATGTTAAACTGTAAAGAGTGTTAAATCTATGTGAGTTTGAGATAGATGTTCAAGAAGGGGCGGATTAAGGAAAAAAAATAACGGGGGTGATCAAAATTTTACCCAATTCATCAATAGAGGAATTGTTTTTTTCTTTTTCTTTCAAAAAAAAAAAAACGCAATTAGTCAACTTTTTTTTCTAGATACTGGTGGTGCACGAGTCTCTAGAACCCCTTAAGATCTGGCCCTATGTTCAAGTGGTTGGACACATTGTCCTCCATTTAAATTGAGATTGAGGATGTAATTCTTATCCGTCTTAACTTGTGACTAACTTGTTTTTGCGCCAAGAGATATTAGCCAACTAGTAGTAGTGGTCTAGCACATGCATATATGAAGAAAGATATATAGCTAGGGTCCTTTTCTTTTTCTTCCTAATGAAATTGGTTGGCTTTAATTTGCACTACAAAAGTAGTTCAAATAGTTAGCAACGGATCATCCTCTCTTTCTATTATGGTCATGACTTTGAAGTGAAGAGTAAGCATCTCTGAACAGTAAAAAGAAGATCAACTTGGATCAATCAAAATACTTTTGACTATTTATATATTGGTCTTTTTAAGATTCTTGTTTTTTGCCATGGAAATTTGATTAAAGCAGATTTCTTTGTCGGTTATCTCCAAAATCTCTATGCTTTATTCCACTCAATCTTTAATCTTTACACCCGTAATTCAAGGCATACAACGTAGCTTTGGGTTCCCTTAATAACAGTAAGAATAATCAAAGATCATTTGATTGAAATTAATAGATACCCAAAACTTATAAATAAAACAACAATATAAAATTACTATCAAACATAAATATAAAGTCTTTCATATATATTGTGAATCATTGTATATTTTGACGATTCATAGTTAAAGTTGGGCATGAAAAAAATGAAAATGATTGTTATTTTTAGACCTAAGAAGGTACAGTATGAAATTGGAATTTCACAATTAAAAATGAAATCCATCTTATAATTATCTTTTTCGGTGGTATAGTTATTAATAAGGAATTTCCCGCTAATTCATCTTCTATAATTAAGCTCCAGTTGACTTGTGTATGTCATTGCACAAAAATAGTCACGAGTTGAGATTTAGTGGTTCTTGATTTGTCCTTTTGAGGTGAGATATTGTCTTTGATATGTTCATAATAATCATGATGCATATTATCAACGTTGCTATATATGATTTTAGATGAACTGTATAGTAGCGAACACAATTACTACCTAGGTCAGATAATACATCGGCAACACAGAGATGAGAAATTAAAATTAATGGCTCTCTAACAAGTTGGTTAAAATGGCTTTGCATTATATATTGAAAGCGATAGACCTACATTTCCATAGCCCACTAACTACATTTCCATAGCCCTTGAAGTGGGGCCATTTGGGACGATGAGTTTGCAATACAATATTACTTACCACCTAAAAAGTTACTCCCTCTGTCCAGTTATTACGTTTCCAAATCAAAACTGTTCATGACTAATTACCACAATATAGTAGCATTACTACTCTATCTATTTCTAGGTGAAATATCAGACAACCTTAGTTGATTTAATTAAGCAATCCTAATTAGTTAGTCACTTTTATTGGGTATGTAATGCTCGCACGTAAAAATAGTAGTATTAGTAGTAGTAACATTGGGGATGAGTCGAGAAAATGGTTACGTACGTACCAACGGTAGCAGAATCATAGGTAGTGGCACCATCAACAACATTCTTACTCCCAGTAATGATCGTCTTAGTTCTCCCTTCTCCCACAAACATAAGATTCATCTTCTTCTTACTCACCACCACATTCTCCCTATACACCCCTCCTTTTATCCTAATTACATACCTCTTCTTACTCTTCTCCGGCGCCGCCGCCACCGCTTCCGATATCGACCGGTGGGTCCCGCTCCCGTCCGCCGCCACCACCGCGTCTGCCTTGACGGGACCCGCCAGCATCCTCCTGTCCCCACTCGACAGCCACCCCGGCCAACCACCATTGAGCCGCCTCTTGTTGTTGCTGAGCTGGCTAGTAGCAGCCGCCTTGTTGGCTGCCACGTCAGCATCGCTCATGTTGTTGAACATGGCTAGGGAGTTGCTACACATGTGCTCTACGTGGACTTGCCCGGTCTGGAGCGCTTCCCTCACGTGCCTATCGGCGTCGGCGTGAGAAAACCCGTCGAGGCACGTGACTTGGTTGGTTATGGCCGATGATATAAGGGTTTTAATATCATCCACGTAGTCCTCAAAGGACTTAATGCCGTTATTGTTGTTATTGTTGTTGTTATTGTTATTGTTATCAGAGTAGCCCTCGAGGTCCTTCAGGGCTGCCTTGAGCTCATCGAGGGTTTCATCGATGGTCTCAAGGCAGTCGTGAAGGGCATTCCTCTCACGGACAGTGAGACTCGACTTACGACTCTCAATCAGCTTCTCCACAGTGAAGTAGTTGTGCTCCACCACGGTGGTGGTGCGGTTGAGGGAGAGCTCAATAACGTCTTTCCTGGTGGAGATCTTCTCGACGAGGTGGCTAGGGGAGGAGGCCACCACGGAGTAGCACAGGTCCGGGTAACGGGTGCTGCTGCATGAGGATTTGACCACCGCGTGTGTTGCCGGAGAGAGTTTGTTGTCGCGGGTTTGACGGGATTTGATACCGGCGGCGAGGCCGACGGTGAAGGCTATGATTAGGAGGGTGGAAAGAAGGGCTAGGAGAAGCTTTTTCTTGTGTTTATTGGATAGTTCTTTCATATTGGCTATCATTTCAGTTCATGCAGCAGGGAATTGTGGGAAGAGGATGTTGAGAACTTGAGACTTTATATTTGATGTTATTACAGAGTAGATGATTAGGAATATAAATAATGAGAACGTTTTCATCGTGTGTTTTTAAAGTGATGATTTGACAATGGGTGTCTAAAAGTATAGTAGTATGCAAAGTATAGTATATTATCCTAACTAGCCGATTGGGTATTTCAATGTAAAGTTTATGTCTGATCTGAAAAAAAAAAAAAAAGAAAGAAAAAAAAGAAACTGTAAAGTTTATGTGGAGATTTGTGGAAGATAACAATCTTTTGTTCATGCACAAACGCATTTTCTGCTACATGGAACTTTAGACATTTTAACCATTTGATGAGCATATGTCATTTTGGCTGAATTCTTTTTCTTTTTCTTTTTTATTTATTTATTTTTTTTTTTTTTATGGAACATTTTGGCTAAATTCTAAAATTCTACATAATTACCGTCAAGATTTTACATTGATCGGTTATTACTTATGAATTTAGGGCACGATGATCTTAGCCAACGAAAGCGCACGATGATCTTAGCCAACGAAAGCGAAACAAAGTTTTTGTACATACTCTATTTTCAATATGAAAAAGTAAAATAAATTAACAGAGAAAGTCTAAATTTTTTTCTATTGACAATTTAAAATTGAAAAGTTAACAAAAGAAAGAATCACAAAGGGGTGCCAGGAAGTAACGAATTAGCATCGATCCTATTTGCCCCTGGACTTTGATTTGCAATTTGCTTTTGTGTGTTGCACTTTCCTTTTTTTCCTTTTGCTTTTTGTGATTTTTATATTTATCTTACTTTTGATATAATTCGGTTCATATCCTTTTGTGAAGTTATAAAAAGATATATTCAGTTTAATTTGTTCCAATTCAGTTAATTTAGATCATTTCAATATATCCAGAATGCAAATAAAGAAAACGAACATATAACCAGCTTCAAATATCTCATTGAACACTGTTGAGAAATGAAGAACTGAGAAATTTGTATCCCATAGCTATATATTTTAATGGGAAAGAATTTCTCTCCAATTAATTGGACAATCCAACACACTGGATGTGAGGGGATGAAGAGGTGGGACCCAACCCACATCATCTGTTTCTCCCTCATAACAAATGCACTGGACTATCGAGTTAACTGGAGAGGATCCAATTCCATTTTAATGCTACTACGTGTAAGAGAATTGTTGTGACATGTTCATTTGATTTCTCAATATTTTCCATGTAGTAATTCAATATATCTTCTTTTCCGTTTTTTATTTTTATTTTTATAATCATGAATGTTTGTAGATTGTTTTAGCATTAGCCATTATGATACTCCCTCCGTGTCACAATAAATGTCGCTTTTATTTGTCTCAAAATATTTGTTGCTTTATATTTCCAATACAATATTAATTGCTAATTTTCCTAATGTATCCTCGTGGTTTATTACTCAATTTCACTTTTCCAATTAATGCAAGGGTAGTGTAGTTAACAAACGATAGTTATTTTGAGATGGAGGGAGTACTTTATTGGGCTATGTGAAAAAAAAAGTAGCTAGATGTTCTATAAGAGTAACTAGATGTTAAAACACCCCTAAATATTGGGCCATCAGTCCATTTTAGGCGGGCTAGTTTTTTCACCATTATGTTTGGGCTGAAGCCCATAAGGTTTAAACCACCTTCTTTCATCTCATGCCCTCTCTCTGTGTCTCTCTCTCCTCTCTACCAGTTGGAACAGCAACGGACATTTAGCCGTCGACCAGCTTCCACCGTGAGTCTCTCTTTCTTTCCCGCTATATGATCCTACCTATGTATTTATTTGTCTATCTTATTTTCTTTTAAATGTTTTGTTATGATTCTTTTTGAATGTATTCAGTAATTTTTGAATGAGTTTGGAGGTATTTTCAATTTTAGTTTACTGCTTCATGGGTACACAGCTAAACCTAAAGTAGCAGAGTGAAATTTATACTTAATTATAGGCAAAACCCATTTGAGGATTGGAGCAGGAAGTGATTGGGTTCATTGTAAATAAGGTGTATGTTTATGGGTTTGGGTTCAGGAGTAAATTTAAGAGTTTGTGGTGATTAAATCAATCAAAATCACCTTATTATTGCTTTTGTTGTGAACTTTTAATTTTAAGTTACTGGGTTAGTCTGAAGTTTTAAACTTTTACCCAATTTGTGAGAAAAGTGAATTCTTCAAGTATTATGCTGTACACTGTTACTGCTTGCATCTGCTTCTTGAATTAGTAAAAATTGTTTCAAAGATGGGGGAAATGAAAAAATGGCCCCTTTTTGGGAATGTGGTAAGTGGGAATTTTGTCTATCGTGTTTTCTGCAACTCGAGGTTGTAGAATGTAGCCAATTTGCTAATAAAAGTGTTGAGTTTTACTTGAATAATCTGGTCTCAGAGAGTGGCTGTTTTTGCTCCTTTTACTCCTTCAATTTGGCTTGAAATTAACTGGCTGCACATATACGAAGATGAGATTGAAAGTGGTTTCCCCTAGAGGCGTCCCGCATTAGGTCGTTATTTCACTTCTATGACTGTCTATGGCGTTGCTCAATGTTAACAATCATTCATTAAATGCAGCTCAGAAGTGAAGTTGCAAGTTCGTATGGTGTCTTTTGGTTCAAAAGCATTACCATTGAGAAGACGGAAGGACCATAGCATCACAGAGAATAGTGTAATTTCCAGGGAGGACGGTGCATGTACGCAGGGAAGGAGGACAACAAGAATGGGTAGAAGGGCAACCAAAAAACATGGTAGTTCTGATGGGAGTCTCCAGTCCAAAGGTGCCTCTGGAAGCATCCCTGACAAGACTATGAAAGATAAGAAATCCTCAAAGAACCAAGATTTCTCAGAACCGGAGACTTCATATGTCAGGTTATTGGATTTTAATGTTTAAACATGATATTTATGTCTGTTTGTTTCCCTGCTTTGTTTATGGTCACTTGGCCGTTTGACATGATGTTTATCATTTGTCAGCTTTTGATAGTTTTTGTGTTATAGCAAAACTAAGCATTAAAATGACCTCAAAAATCTGTACCAGGAATCAGGTTGATCCTGAAACAACAACATACTTCTCTCAGATTGCCAATTTACTAGACAGTGGTGAAATAGATTTGGAGGAACGATATGTCGTATGTGGTAATGCTTTGGAAGAAAGTAGAGGAAAAGAAGTGGAGCTATCGACTGACCATATCATAAGCCACACTATGCAAATGCTATTGGAGGGCTGTAATGCAGACCACCTTTGCAGTTTTCTTCGAAATTGTGCAAAGAATTTTGCCCGTATTGCGACGGATAGATGTGGGTCTCATGTAGCTGAAACAGCTCTCAAATCTTTAGCCAGTCACCTCCAAGATGAAGATGTGCACTCCTTAATAAAAGACACATTAACCTTGATATGCGAGGTATTAAGGGTCTTTTTTCTTGGTTCCTTAGCTTACATCTGTTATTATCAATTGTTGTTGCTAACTCCCGGAATTTTTATTGTTTGAGATTCTAAATGATTTTTGCTCTATAGATTTTCAATGGTGTACCTTCTGATTGACTTGTGCCTACTGATATTAAGTACTTAGGTTTTATGATGTACAAAAGTCTGTTGTTTGGCTTCATGAGCACCTTTTCTTTTTGGCCTTTTTATTGATTCTTCTTACACATCTTATTTCTACTTTTCTTTTTCAGGCTATAGTTCAAAGACCTGTAGATGTTATGTGCAGTTGTCATGGATCTCATGTTCTCCGGAGTCTGCTTTGTCTTTGCAAAGGAGTACCACTGGATTCAGAGTTTCATTCTGCAAAATCAACCTCAGTTTTAGCTCGAAGGTTGAATCTTACATCAGAAAGAGATCATAAGAATGAAACATCAATTGTCCATCAAGGATTTCCAGATTTGCTTGAGTTTCTTGTGTCAGAAATTTTAAGATGTAGCAGAACGGATATTGCCACCCTGCAAGTTGACCAGTATAGCAGTCTGGTTCTGCAGGCAAGCTCCAACTGCCTTAACTCATATATGTGCAGTTCACTAGCTAATTTGTTAGATTTTGTTTGTTCCTATTCTCTTACCTTGATGCCTTTCTTTACCAGAATTCGTTTGAATTGCAAATGCAGAAGCCAAGTGAGCTATTTCACCTGACGTATGTGTGCTGTGTTGTTGTAAAATGAAAAACAAAAAACTCCTTACTAATTTATCGTGAATAAAAAAAACCCTCTGACATCCCATACACTAGAATAATACTATATATAATTTGGAGGGGTTAAAAACAGAATGCAACCACGGAAGAAGCAAGAGACATTTGTTTTTGCATATTGAGGTTGCCTCATTTGTGGGATAAACTGCTTGAGGAGAAGAGGGAAAGTAGACTTGTCCGTGCCACATTTTTGTTTCATAGGATATGATTGGCTGGGGTGGGACATATGGGTAGATTTAAAGGCAGTTTCTTCTTGGTTATGTTGTGGATTTTATGATAAAGGAGCCACTGCAGGATTTTGCAGACGAAAATTGCAGTTCAAACATATTTGTAGGTTATTTTTCTACCCTCTCTATACACTTGCATTCTGAGGAACTTGCAGGAATTTCTTTGACTGTATAGTGTGATTGACTGTATGGTTCTTTATTAGAGCATTTCTGGTCATCAAGATTGTATATTATCTTCTTTTGTCTATAATATTTTATGATCTAGAAAATAAATCTAATTTCATGTTGAGTGTAAGGTTTGATTTTCTGGAGAGATCATGAACTACTACATGAGTCTTGGCTTCTGTTGTTGGATTATCTTTTCCATTGCTAGGTAATTGTGTAGAGCAAACAAGGCCATATGTTTCATTAAAATACTGATCTGTTATTGGGAATTTGTTTCACAATTCATAAATTTAAATGAGCATATTGCTATGTGGTTTGTTATGGACTTACATGGTTAACACTGTGTGCATATCTAGTTTGCGTAATTCTCTATATTCTTCATCTGGCAGACAGCTCTAAAGTTGTTAAAGGGACAAGATCAAGAGTTGATTCATATCATTCCACTTGTTATGTGTTGCAACACGGAGAATGCAGAAGAAGAGAACTTCATAGAAATCAGTGAGGTGCCAAACATCCGAGCTTTATTGAAAGAAAATGCATTTAGCCATCTGATGGAGGTAGGGTTGGCTCTCTTGTCATGAGTAATATTTATTTGCGCTTTTAACTATTGTCAATCAAAACTTTAACTGACTTCAGACATCAGTTTCAGTATGATTGGTGTTGTGCTTCATGGACTTGAAAGTATTCTCAGCTTTTGGTTTTGACATGGTTGAATTTTTGTTTGTGAGTGGCTGATAACATTGACTGTCCAGATGATGAACATGAGGTATTAGCACGAGAAAATGTATGAGATGTTTTGAATTTGTTTAGCCTTATGTATGAGGAATGAAAAACTGCAATGGTATATGTCTAGTGGGTCCCAAAGATATGGAGGGGGTAGGGGTGGGGGCAGGGTGGTCACTGGAAGAAGTGATTGGATTTTACCTGTCTTTAATCATGCTTCTTTGTTTCGCCTTCTTTTTTTTTCTTTTCTTTTTTTCCTGTTATGTCAGCACTTAGGACAGGTGTTAGTGAGCATTACTTTTTGCTTGCTGAAGGAGCCTTTGCTCAACATGGCTTTAGGAGATGTTCTATATCATCATCACCACTGTCATCATTATTAATACTATAATTTAGCTGTTTGAATTTTTGATTTTTGTCCCAGCATTTGTACATCTGAATCCCAAAGTAATGTCCTTGAGAAGCTAGAAGCAATGAAATTTCTTTGCGACCATCATTCCGGCTTCCTCGGGTTTTCATAAAGTTAATACTCCCTCTGTCCACAAAAAGATCACATTTTTTATTTTATTTTATTTTTTTATTTTTTGATTCTCTATTCTTTTCAAATTTATAACTTACCAATCATTCTTAATACCACCTACCAATCAGACCCCAAGGAGAATTTTGGAAATTTTAGTTTTCCTGGTCCTAGAAACCCAAAGTGTAATTCTATTCTGATGGAGTATTATGAGACCAGAGAGTTGACGTTTGTTAGATTTGGAAGTGACCATGATTCATCATATTAAACGGGTTTGGCACCAACTTTTGTCTGTCGTTCTCCAACTTTGAGGCTTAAGTTCCTAAAGGTGGAAAAGGAAGATCTCGTCTAGTATGCCCTCTTATTTGACTTGCGGAGCTCATTTTGGTGTGAGCAGCCTTGTTTTACTTTTTGTTCCTAATGCACCAATCATTTAAATTTTCATCTTGGTTGGCCATCATACTTGCAGAGCTCATTTTTGCGAGAGCAGCCTTGTTTTATATTTTTCTGGTCATAATCCCCCATTCATTGAAGCTTCCATCTTGGCTGGTCATCAAACTATGTACTAGGCTGTTCCAAGCATAAAGCTATTCCTTTCTTAGAAGTTGGATTAAAATCCCTTTTATTGGTACTCTTGTTTTTACCTTTACCTTCTTGCTCTCTCTCTCTCTCTCTCTCTCTCTCTCTCTCTCTGCCCCCTTGATCTTGCTTATATTCCATCCACCTCTTTGGATTTATTCAAATGGTCCCTTATGAAGGAATTTTATGGCTGCCTGTTGTTCAGAGACTGCAAGCAACCTGGCGATATTTCCCTCATTTTCTACTTTGATCAATTCAGCATATATTTGGATCTCTCCTTGTAATTTTACTTGTATTAGAAGTTGAATCTCCTAACTTGCAAAACAAAGTCACACTAACCGGACTCAGAAAGTGTGTGTTATGCTCTAGTTGTAGGTTTGTTATCCAATTGTTGGCTCTGATGATTGTGAAACTTTTAGTTATTAAATTCCCCCCTTTGTCTTCCAAATCGCCCCTGTAAATTTGTTCCACATTTTACTGTCTAGTTTACATTACTTATTTCTTCTTTATTCCAATGAGGAAATTATTTATTTGCAAATCACATAGGAAAAAGACTATTAGTGATGCCTATTTTGTTGAACTTTGGAGGCATAAGTGATAGGTCTGACTATGCAAACTTTTTCTGGAATGTAGGTATTTTTGAGAATTTTTGATTTAAGGTGGGAAAAGCCCCTTGAAATCTAGGGGATTTACTTCTTCATCTCGTCATTAACATTCAGATTTCAATATATTTCAATTCAGTTCAGTTCAATCCTACACTTTAGTTCAGTTATGTTATATATTTAGAACTTACTTTATCTCTCACGTGTTACTATTCATTCATATCAGTTTACTTCAATCTCGGTTCCAGTTCAGTTCAATTCATATTTATTCAATTCGATTCAAATTATTAACTTCAATTCAGCTCCACTCAAATCAGTTGAAATAAACAGGGCCTTAGTGTAAAACGTTATTTTTTCTTTCTGCTGTTCAAAAATTCTTCTGAAAGGGTTGCCATACTTTTTGCAGGTCATATTGGAAGTGGCTCCAGATAATCTGTATGATGAGATCTTCAAGAAAGTTTTCAAGGGTTCATTGTATGCCATTTCACGTGACCAATCTGCTAATTTCGCTGTCCAAGCTTTAGTTTCTTATGCTAGAAGCGAAAGTCAAGTAGGTCACTTGTTATTCTCTGTGAACTTCCGGTCTTGTTNAAATTGTTATATATATTCAATTTACACTTCTTTTAGTTTTCAAAATTCAAGTTCTATATATTATAGCTCAAATTTATGCATTTATCATGTATCAGTTTAGTTATTTAGCTTCATAATCAATTCTTTCATTCTTATCTTCTAGATAGATGCGATATGTGGTGAACTTGGATCGAAATTGAAGGATCTTCTAGAAATCGGGAGATCAGGGGTCGTAGCTTCTCTGATAGCATCAAGTCAGAGGCTCCATGCTCATCAAGATAAGGTGTGAACTTTATGGATCAACTTTCGTTTTTCTACTGTTGTGCTTTGGTACCAAAAATGATGTAGTTTCACCTATAATTGTCTATGTTTGAGCAGAGCATTATAGTCACTTAAGTGTTCTCCAAATTCGAATTTGTAGTATTGTACATTACAATTCAACTCGGGTTCGTTTTGATATATTCCAATTTTGTTGTTTGAGTGGCAGTGCTCTAAGGCGCTTGCAGCTGCAGTGATTTCAGAAAATGAGTCTCCAAAATGCATTGTACCTCGAATATTACTTCTTGATAGCTACCTTTTCTCCAAGGATAAGTCTAACTGGAGCTGGACTAGTGGCTGTAAAATACATTTCATGGGCTCTATGATTCTGCAGTCGCTGTTCAAGTATCCAAGTGTATGTAATTCTATTTATATACTAATCTTTCTTCATACAGCCATTTTTGTCTTTGGAGAAACTCATACCTGTTAGTGACAATATACTAGGCATCTCCGTTGCCATTGTATGTTGTTTAGTAGCATATTTATGCTCATACATTCCTGAACGAGTAATTGAATCTCGTGTGATTTCCACTGGAAAGATTTTTCTCATAACTTAATCGCTACTACTTTGTTGCAGAGGGACTTAGCTGAGGTAATATTTCCTCTGAGAAAAATGTTTCTGCATCCAAAGATAATTTCTGCACTGGAAATCTTTGGGAACTCCTTTCAGCCTTTTTTGCCGTAACTAGTTGTGATGAGCCTTTATTGCATTGTTCAAGTCTGGAGCATCGATTATTAATTCATCCTAGTTCCTACTGCATGCAAAAAACACTTTACCGTCACAACTCTGAAAACTGAGCTTCTTATCCAAACTGATGCTAATACTCAAATATCATGTTTATCCGGGATTTGCCCATCTAACCCCATTTGAAAGTTTCAATGCTTTTAAAGGAGGTCATCTATCTACCAACTATGTAAGATAATGGTTGAAAAGAATCTCTTTCATTCTTTTGTGGAAAAAGTTGATATATTATTGATGATTATGTGATCAGCTTCATATTTATAGATCTGTTATTTTGACTGCATACTCCCGTTCGCTTGTTTGTTACTTATTTATCTTATCATGCAATTTCAGAGTCTCAACTCCCTTGGCCTTGGGTTTGGGAGGGGCATAATTTTCCCTTCATAATCAGTCTTTCTTGCACAGCGAACAGGATTTATTGCATCAATATAGTTTTTTTTTTTTCTTTTCTTTCAGGAATACATAGAGCCGTACATCACAAGCATTACATCAATGGATAGTCCCCATGTCCTTGACATGGTGAAGGATGCTGGTGGAGCTCGTGTTTTGGAAGCTTTTCTGGGTTCAACTGCTTCTGATAAACAGAAGAAAAAGTTGATTAGCAAGTATGGTATCTGTCCTCATTTCTGTTTTATGTACTTTCTATGTTTGCAGTTATTCCCAGAGTTGCTCAATAATGCAGATTGTGATTGTAGATAGCTTTGCTATTTCGAGTTCATGTGACATGAAAAATTTTAGTATGTCAAAACAGAAAGATAAGAAGACCAGTGTACAATCAGTTTATTCTTTTTACTAACTAGTTTTTCTATTATCTGTGAAGGCTGAAGGGTCATTTTGGAGTGCTTGCTATGCATTCATCAGGCTCTTTCACAGTTGACAAGTGCTTCAATGCCACTGATGTGCCACTAAGAGAGACCATAGTCTCTGAGTTGCTTGCTGTTCAGAAAGAACTTTCCAAGACAAGACATGGTCCTGTTCTCTTAAGGAATCTTGACGTAGATGGGTAAGCTCAATAATTGCATAACTCGACTATTTGAAAAGCTGACAATTTTATAATTGATTCTTTGTTGTCATGCTTGAACTCAAATGTTCGTCGGTTGCAAATTGCGAGGTTGTATTACAAGGTGATACTGATGTAGCTCACATTTTGACTAATTCTATTGAACTATTGGGTTTAATGATTTAAATTGTTGCATAATACTCCAAGTCATGCATTTAAAAGACATGACCTATATTTTGTAATTGTTACAACAGAAACAAACAGGACATTGAGAGGCTCGTGTAGTTTCAGTTAGCCTGCCAGTATATCAGTGTTTTTGGTTTCCATCATGATTCTTATCTATGCTTACCTTTTCACTTTAACCTCTGAACCCCCCCCCCTCCCCTTTTTCCTCACTTAAATTCTCATTACCAATTCCATTCCAGATTTTCAAGACGACCTGAACAGTGGAGATCTAGACAGAAGTCTAAACTCTCTGTTTACAAGGATTTCTTAGCGGAATTTGGCTCAGTAGATGATGGGTCCTCTAAAAGGAAGAATCCCCCTGCTGATAATATGAAGAAGACAACCCAGCAAACAAATTTAAAGCAGATGAGGAAAGAGATTGACAATGTCGTGGCATCATTTGTAGCTCCTGAGGCTTCGAAGAAGCACAAAAAGTCTAAAAAAGGGAGCAAAAATCAGGGTGATGAAATTGTGGAACAGAATAAAGATAAGAAAAAGCGGAAACACCACCAGAAAGATGATGCTTCAAAAAAATCTCATAAGAAGTTGAAGGCTTAAGTCACAGATGCTCAAATTCCTTATAATTTTTCGGTGCTGTATACTACGATAGATGTCTAGGCAAACCATCTATTTTCTTTTTCTTTAATTCTCCTTTCTTTTTGTTTCTATTGTGCTACACGTATATGTATGGAGATGAAACATTCATTGGAAATGTTCTATGAAATGAGAGTTGTTTTTCTCTGGATTCACTTTTGCTTGTAGAAAGAATGTGATACTGCAGAACAGAGCCAACAACTCGTGTTCTTTGCTACCAATCATGTTGTTTACAGCAGAAGGCAAAATCAGTAGCTTGAAATATCAAAATTGTGGAATTCCACTAATAACATTGCTGGGAATGTCACTTACAGTTGCAGATATCTGAAAAGCTCTACATATGTTACAGTAGCTGAAACTGTCAGTATTGTACAGAGTAACGAAACAAAAAGCATTCTACAGAGCTGTGGAGATCTTCATCCTTCATCCATGAAATGGAGGCTTCAAATAGAGAGAAGGAAAAACAACGCAAACGAGCTAATCTAACTCACCTACGATGCACCTATTCTGTTCTTCCTGACGACCTAAATATCTGTTACTTGTTCTGGGTTGGATTGGATCTGCTCCTGGGTATTCTTCGAAAGCTTGATTCTGCCTTCTTGACAGGATTTTTCTTTTGTGATCGCACATGTTTTAGAGTTTGAGAGGAAAAAGAAAACCACTTCGCTTGAGCTCCAATGGACGAAGACAGCAAAACCAGGGCAAGAACGAGAAGGACGAGGGTCTTGCTGTAGACCTTCATAGTTTGTTCAACAATGCTGCTATGTGTTGACAACAAAGTATTATACTCTCAAATTTCAAAGTCTTGGGAGGAGATATTATGAAGTGGGTGGTTGTTAGTTATATACTCTCAGAAACTCAGTATAAAAACCAAAACTTTGGTTCTGAGGATGATCTACACTAGGGATCTGAAGTGAAGCAAGTGGGATCATGTGATGCTTTGCTTGATCATCAGCAAGCTCGTGGTCTGACCATAAGATTTACTTTAGTAATATAATCTCAGAGGGGGTCATGTGATGTATCACGTGATTATATTAGTTTAAGTTTCTGGAATGCTAAAAGCAGTAATAAAGTAAGCCCAAGCTCTATTTAATCTCTGGTAATCTTGGGTTTTTTCAATGCCTTAAGCCCTCAGAATTCAGAAACCAGAGAACAGTTGCCTGTTTTCACATCTTCCCCTACAGCTGTTTCTGTGTATATTAACAATTTGTTTTTTTTTTGAAGGATTCTTTTCTTCTATGCCATTTCCTTAACTTGCTTCTGCTAATGTGTTAGGCTATGACTTATGTGTGATGTTTTGACAAAATTCAGATATAAAGAAACCATAAGAATATGTCAGAAAGCATCAAATCACTTGTCCTTACCTCACTCATCTCTTCTTTTGCTACCAAAGTCGATTCAGTAGCCAGCTTTTCACCGAGTATGAACCAAAGACAAGAAACGAGATCAGGTAAAGCAATGTGAAAAATGTTAATGAGTTGCACATTCAACTCTACTGTGTGAACATAGACCTCAATGCATGCTTTTGTGCAAAGTAAGCTGGAAGTATTTAACAAGTTCCAAAATTTAGTTCCTAGGTGAACCTGCTAAGAATTACTAACAAAATAGTAGTAGCAAAATACGTACCTAGGCAGGTATGTTGAAACGGCAAAACTTGCATATTTTGATTAAAGTGCAAACAATTTTGTTGTTTTAAATCATGACAGTATGCTCTAAGACTCTGCTCAGCTGCTGTAATTTCAGCAACTGAGTCTTCATAACAGTTTTAAATGATCATATGGTGGCGGAAAAAGCTTTTTTGAAGACTGACTGCTACTACTGTTGTAAATGTCAGGTGTTAATTTGTCCTGATGGGTTGAAACTACTTGACATTGTTGGTTCTTAACATAATGTCAGGTTTGAGTGCTTGACAATATTTGCCTTTTACTGCGGTTTCCTTTCAGAGGAGCCTTGCTAAACAAGAAGCAGCTCCCCACTAACAAGAAGTGACTGTCCCAAATAACATCTCTAAGAGTATTTCTTGCAAGTTTGGACAAATGAAAATATTCCTTATATTTGTACTGCTTTGGATTGTATGATATCATTGGCATAGTCAAATAGGTTCGATTCTTGTTTGCAGTAAAAATGATTCTGAAACAGAAGAAAAACTTTGTAGTGTTTTCGCTCAACAAAAAATGCTGGCTTATAGCTTCTAAGAGGTTTTAAGCTAGTTTCTCATATTTTAAAAGAAACTATATGCAGGAGTAGATACTTTTTTTTTTTTTCTTTTTTTTTTTTGCTGCACAAGCACACTCATTGTGTATTTGGATCATAAAGGCAATATGAGTAGCTTGAGAGAGAAAGAGCAAAATTGTGGTATTCAACTATCAGAATGCAGGAAGAACTTACACATAATCAGAAAAAAGTTGTACACATATTTTACAGTAGCTAAATTCTGTGTCTACTATCAGTAACAAATAATATATAAATAAATAAAATCCTAGCTAGCTACACAACTATGAAGATCTTCATCATTCATCCACGAGTTCCAGGCTTCCACCTGAGACAAAGAAAAAACAGAAACAGAAACAGGCTTAATCTGAGTCACTATGATCATGCACCTAAAACTGTTCATTCTGGGTACCAGAATGTTACTTGTTCTGGGTTGGATTCGATCTGCTTGGAGGTATCCTTCGAAAGCTCGACTCAACCTTCTCGAATGGATTCTTCTTCTCAGACCGCAAGTGTTTCAGAGCCTGAGATGACACAGAAAGCAACCTGGCTTGTGCTACACTTGACCATGATAACAAAACTATAGCAAGAAGAAGAACAACAAGAGCCTTATTGTAGTTAACCTTCATGGTTTATTGCAACAGTCTTAGAACATAAAAGTCTTGGGAGGATATACTATGAAGTGAAGTGAAGTGAATGTGTGTTACTAATAACTTAGTAGTTATATAAAATCTCTAGTATAAAAACCAAAACATTGGGTTTGGTGTAATGATGATCTAAACTAGGGATCTGAAACAAATGGGATCATGTGATGTTTCATTTGACTATTACCATGCTTCTGGTCTGAGACTGAGAGTCTGACTGACCAAAGTTTCAGTAGTATACTACTTACTTAGTGTAAACATCAGAGGGGTCATGTGATGTATCACGTGATTCTGTTAATTTGGTTTCTTGGAGCTCTAAACTGGTTTATAAATTTAATCAATACACCATTTTGTCTCTCATAATCTTAGGTTATTTTAATACCTTGAACACTCAGAAATCAGTACATTACATGCATTTTGCTTCTTCCACTTCCTAACCCTTTCTTCTAATCTCATTTCTTTAATGGCATGCTTTGTGCAAGGAAGGAATATATAAATGAACACAACATATGATTTGGATTGAGCCTTGGGAAATGAGATCTGGTTTGGCCTTGACCTTTTGCTACAAGAGGTCTCATTTTATGAAAGTAATCAAAATCAGATCACTGATTTTAGAATAATACTAAGATTGTTTGATCTTGTTTAGTTTAAAATAAGATTTGTTGACTGTGTTTAGTTTTCTCAGACATTGGTAAAAATAAAGGATTACTCATCAACCATGTAGTGAAAGTATTGCTTTATGATATTATAAGTACATCTTAATATAATGGAATGTTTTTTCTGAATAGGTGTAGAAACAAAAGCTAAACAGGGTAGGTGACAATTTTTCTTTTGTTTCAAACTTGATTTTATATTGACTTGTTGTTGATAATTAAAAAAAAAAAAAAATGAGAATATTATATTAGTTTGCTTTGTAAGGAAGTTATTTTTGTACAAAAGAAACAAATACGCAAGGCACATAGAGAGTTCATTTTTCCTTAAGAGGGGGATGAAAGACATAAGAGGGTAATGGCTAGTATGTCGTTTAAGATAAGGTCAATACTTATCTTGCTAGAGTGATGTTAAAATTGTGTTGAATAATTGCATGTTTTGAATTCGAGTCTCAAAAACTGGTATGGAGAGTATTAATGTACACATATATTTGCAAAATGAGTTGTCTTTAGTGTAGATAATAAGAATTGATAGGTTGTACAACTTTGATGATTGGTTTATCCATTTGGTAGTCTTAGGTGCATTATCTAAGTTATATTGAATGAAAAGCCTCATCTCTTGGTAAAAAGATATAGTAACGAAAAAGAATTCATGCCATGAAACCATGTAATATGAACTTACTAAGCGAATGAGAAGTTCATTGGTATTATTTTACTTGGCAAATATTAGGAGGCCAACAATGTTACGGTAAGGATGGAATGCTCAATCTTACTACTCGAAGGAAGTGGAGATAAAGTTGAAGCTGTTGGGGTGACTGTGAGTGGAGATGGAGTTAAAGGTCGACCACGACCATAACCACTACCATGACCTTATCCTTTTGCCTCAATTTTTCAAAGTGTTGATGTAGGAATTGTAAGTGCTCCATCAACAAGAGTATAAGTAGAAAGTTTTTGATAAGAATACGAATTGATGTTGTTTGAAAAAAAAAGAGCTCTCATCAAGTCAATCATAGAAATTGATTTTGAGAATTGTGTATGAGCAAACAAGAAAAGTAATGCGTATATTACTTTATATTGTACCATAAACTATAACAAAATTAAGAGAAAACAATTAGAGTAACATGTTAGAACGACCGAATGTGGGCACAAAAACTTGTATGAGGCGGCCTCATACAAGAATAATTGTTTCTTTTGTAATATATGAACGACTTTTAGTAACCTATTGATAACCTAAATTGCGAAAAGTCATCCCTAAATGGAGTCGTCTAACGAAGAGGCAGTTGTATTCAAGAATGTGCGAAACAATTATTACTAGGTTAGAAGTGTGAATTGATGTACACCTTTGATTGGGTATGGGTTGGCCTTTACTATTTGGTTGTCTAGAGTGTTGAATGTAACGGACATTCTAAGGCAAAAAAGAAACAACGGGCGAAACGATGACGAAAAGATAAAAGAAAGCAGCGTTGGCTGGCTGTTGAGTGACAAAGCAAAAAAAAAGAAAAAAAAAAAAGCGCGGAATAATACCCTCGCCGGAGAAGACACCAAACTAATCGCCGGTACGTTCTCTTTCTCTCTCCTCTCTCTTCTCTCCGGCAACGGCAACAGCTCCGGTTGAACGATGCAACTGTTGATCGTATCTTATTCATCTCGTCTCGTTTATCTTTGATGACCTAAATTACTTGCCGCAATTATACTCCTTGACATTTTTTTTTCTTTTGCCGTTTCAATTGATCGTCGGCGAAGGGTGACTGGCCGGAGAGATCAGTTTTTAGGGTTTGTTTCTGGTAGTCGACCAAAAGCTCTTATGTTTCGTTTTTTGTTTGTTGAATGATGCTTTCAATTTGTGGATCTAGGGTTTTTTTGATGAGAAACCCTAGATCCGAATTGAATGGCGTGGAATTGAATTTGATTTTTGTTCATTGAAGAAGGAAGATGTCGACCCGTGGTCCGTGGGGTCATATCCTTTGTGGGATCGGGTCCATACGGCCGTGTTTGGCCGTGTCGGAGTAAAGTTGTCTTTGGCTTAGGTTTTGGGTAGAATATGTAGAGCACATTGGTACTTAGAGCGATGGTGTCATTATCAGAATTTTGTTTTGTGGTCTCCCATAGTTCCGTACGTATATTTAGTTGAAATTGGGTTTAGGCTGGATGAAAATGTGTTGTTGAATGTACAGCCACCATTGCCGTGACCATAGCATCTCCACTTGACCGCAGCATGTCATTTCTCCATCTTGTTGAACATGGGTCAGCAACTTCCTTGATTCACCATTGGATTATATGCAATGAGTTTTTACTGCTAGGAGGTTTTATAGGTTATGACAGTAGTGTTCATTCTTCCTTGATGGGATATATCATTCATTTACATCATAAAATCTTTTAATTTGTTACAGTATCTGTACATTTGGTTATGTGGAGGGTAGTAAAAGTAATCAATGAAAAAACATACCCCGTGTATCTCTCTACCTTTAACAAATGTGCTTCAACTCTTTTGATGTCTTTGCTAATTGTATATAAATCGTAACGGGAACATTTGGGGACTAGGACATTTAGTGAGCTTAAGTGGAAAGATTTTCCCAAGAAAGAGTAACATTTTTATTGGGTTTTGAGATAAGAGAAAGGGACAAGAGTGAGTACAAAGGAGGGAGGGGGGATAATCCACTGTAACCCAACTCAAGAACTAGAAGGAAAGCTACAAGCAGGGCCTATTGCATGCTCTTAATGTACTACTCGTCTACTCCAAATAGGGTATTAAGTCTCAGTTGCAGTTGTGATCATGGTAATCATCACACAACCGGTGTCGTGAATGGGTAGTGATTATTGCAGCATGAATTTGACTTGGTTGTATTGTTCATTTTATTCGCCGTATTGGGCATGTATCGAGCTATCGGCCTTATGCCACATCTCTGCGTGTATTGAGATTCGCGTATCGACTAGCTTAAAACCGTTTTGTATCAGCTGAGATTTGATACCTTGCTCCAATGACCTCATTGTTGAGGGTTTTAACAAACTACTTCAGGGTATGCTTCTGTTAAGTACCGGCATGAATTGTGTTGCGTTTGTTTTGTCCTTGCTTTTAGAGGTGGAGAAAACAAACTATCAATTTTTTTGAAAAATAGGGGAATAGAAAAAGTCACGCAAATTTGCTATTTAAGGAGTAGTTTTATAAGTTTTTGACAATTCATATGGCTGAAAAAGATTAATTATTGGAGGACATAACTTGTTGAAGCATCATAGAGCAAGTGAGGATAAGTGAGACTTGAATCAGATCATAATATCTGATAGTTCAGGGTCATATAACCTGTTGAAGGCTCTTAGAGTGAGAAGGAAGTTGAATTTTGGTACTTGGGGATCTCTCCCTTCCCGCTCCCCCAACCCCCCAGTAAAAAGCGTAGTAATTGTGGTTTTTGCTGCTTGTAGTAACAATGTCGTGATTGAGAACTTGAGCTTGTATTGTCAATTTTAACTGTGGATCACCATTTTTGTTGCAAACTAGGTTTGGGAAGGAAAAAAGATAGAGATGCTCACCATCCCACAACTTTGTCCTTTATAAAACTTGTAACTTTATTAGCAAACACCTATGTTTCCCCGACTCGTCGGAATGGTGGCGTGTCGCGTGTCGACCCGATCCGACGTGTGACACAACACTGCATACGTGTCCATGCGGGTTTGCCGGATACAATCCTCAGATACATTTCTCCTTCCTCGAATAGTAACCAGCTTCAACTTTATGCCCTTTCAATTTGAGATCTAGGGTCTGCATCTAAAACCCTAGATCTGCAAATTGAAGCATCTAGTAAAGAAGACACAGGAGGAACACAAGAGGGCTATAGGTCGACTTGAAGAGGCGAGTCGAAAGATAAGCTCGTTGATCGCCGATGACCGGTCGTTGACTGTTGAACTTAAGGGAAAGAAATAAGGTTAACAGAAGATGTGGCGGCTAGGTTATTTTTGACTTTTAGAAACATAATAAAGTAACAAAAAATATGGGCTTGGAGCCTTGGACTGATTTTTCCATAGAAATGGGGCTGATTGGGTATATGGCCTTTTTACTTAAATACATGGGTTTTTGCCTTCGTGGTCTATGACTTGGTGGTTGTAAATCACAGTGGGCCTAATATTTTAGATGTATTAATTCATTAACGTTAGATTTTGAAATTTTGAAACCGTATCCCCGTATCTTTGAAGCTGTATCCCCGTACCATATCTCAAAATTTTTAAACTGACGTGTGTACGAGTCGGATCCGAGTTGTGTCGGCGAGTCTGGGAAACATAGGCAAACACATATACTTGCACCTCTTTGTATTTGTCATTTGTGGACCTATGTGAAAAAAACAAGCTGTGATCTATTATTAACACCAAAGGATATTACAATGACTTTTTTTCCTTTCCTTTCTTGGAAGAATTCTTAGCTACAATATGTTTGACACCAATGATAAGCTGTTATCCCTCCTAATGACAGTTATTCGTTGGTTGCTTTTTACAGTATTAACTGTAGACTGCAAGCTAAGGATCAAGATTTGGAAGGTCTGAATGGCTGAAAAAGCTTGTGTTAAACGACTGCAAAAGGAGTTTAGAGCACTTTGTAAAGTATGTTTCTTTGTTGTTCTTTTTTTTCATGGTAATCTGTTGATGTCTTCTGCACCTAACTATTCAATATATGAATGATATTGATGTTTTGCTGGTGATGTGTAACTTAGTACAACTCCCTCTCATGGAATGATCTCTCTTTTTATCTCCCTCTTTGTTTGATGTGTTATTTAGCCTGACTGTCTCTTTGTTATGATAGAAATATGTTCAGAATGAATAAGATAACTGAACTTCAATTGTTGGTTCTTTGAGGGCTAATTTTGCTTTTTAAAAGAACAGGATTCCTTTATAGAGCTGAAAACCAACTTCATCTGAAGAAAGGACAGGATTAATACTTTGAAATTATTGAGCTCAAGCTTCCTATCATTGTGTTGAATTGTTTTAGGTCATTAGTTAATATTGTAGATTGTAGCCTATCCAACTTGAGGCATGGTTGAATGGAAATTTTGAGCCATCTGGTTACATAAACGTTGTTTCATTCCAATTGTATCTGTTTATATATATATACACCTCAAAACCACTCTGGTAACAGAATCCCATACCCCCCCCCCCCCCCTCTTGAGGTATCAGACTCCTGTTGCAGGAGATTCAATCATCTGAACAAGTTTATGAATCAAAGGAATGGATCATAGAGAATTCTTTACTATCTCATTTTTCATTATATGAACTTCCATTGAACAATCTTCCTCCTGATGTCACCCAGTTTCATTAGCAATTAGCTTATCTGAATAAATCGAATTTGTGCTCTTCAACTTTGCTTTTTCTCTCTTTTGGTGTTGAAAAAGTTCTGCTCTTCCACTGAACAAATTACCTTTATTATACGATCATGTCATTATCTCGATATTCTCCCACCTAATCCAGGTGGGAGGATGTATGTCATTTTTACACAACCTTGTTTAACAGAGTTTTGAAGGGAAACCTTCTCTTGCATGTGTTTGTTTTTGTTAGTTTTTCTGTGAATATTTTGTCCACCCAGCTAAACAAAATCTTGCTTCTGCCCGCCCACTCGGCCCCTTCCCTTCCCCCTTGAAGTTCCCTCAGGAATAGGTTGATATTATTTCCGCCATATGCATTTGGGTTTACTTCCGCTTAGGGAACTCTTGATGTACCTTATACAGTAATATGACAGTATTTGTTTTTGGAATTTGCAGGAACCTGTACCTCATATTGTTGCTCGCCCTTCTCCAAACGACATTCTTGAATGGCGTAAGTTCTACTTCAATAAGCTTTCATTCTACAGAACTAAAGTAGCTTCTCCCTGATCCATTTATGTGTAGTTTTTCTATACACATATCCCCAGCATTTTATAAACTGATTGATTTGTTTGTTGCATTATTTCTCAAATAGGTGTTAATTTGAGGCTTAGATTCAAATGAATTGATCTCATAGGACTCTACAATTTTTATATGAGAAGATGGACAATGTTAGGGGAAATAGCTCTTGGTGTTGTAGTAGCTATTTTAAGATAGATCAAACTTGCTTGATGATTTTCGTTGAGCTGATGCTATGGTGGATGTAACTTGGTTTCTAGACCAAATTCACTTTGTTGTTTTCGACTTGGGTTGGGAGCAGAAAGCTATTCATCTTTGTTCTTAGGTAATGTTAATGAGAAAGATAGTCATTTTTACAGTTTATGCTGATGCACAATATCCAGTTTTGAAGTACTTGCCTGATGTATTGGCCTTATCGTGGAGTAAATGATGTGGCCTGTATTACTCGTTAAATATGGATCTAAGGGCTTGTTTATTTGGATGTAATTTTGATTACAATGTAATGGATCCATTTTATTGAGTGGAGGTAGGAGTGGACAAGAGGGGATGGAGGAGAGTGATTAATAGAGATGTAATTGATTTCATCAATCTAAGTAATCACAATTACTCTAGTATACCCAATTTAATCATCATTACATGGCTAGAAGTAATTTCGTTTACAACCAACCTAGCGACTATAGATTCTATTAGCCGCCATAAGCATGTCTATAACTACAAAGTCTTGATAACATTGTAATTATCATTACACCCAAGTAAACACCACCTTAGTAGAAGAATATGACAGGGATAGCTTGTTTTGTTTTTATAGTAATATTTTTCTAGTTGCATGGGGTTTTTTTAACCTTGAAATTCAATTTCAGATTATGTACTGGAGGGAAGTGAAGGAACACCTTTCGCAGGTTTGTCCTGTCTTTTCTTGCTGCATTTAATTATCATTTGTTTTCGGATATGTTTGGTATTGAATCATAAGGCTCCTTGATTTCTGTGAGGTGTTCTGAATCTTTTTTCTTGTTACAAAGGTGGATATTATTATGGGAAGATCAAGTTTCCTCCAGAATATCCATTTAAGCCTCCAGGAATCAGGTATTTGATAGTTTAACTTGAAACATCTCTTCATCTGTCATTAGCCTTTTTCCCCTGTTCAAAGTATAAATTTCTTTCCCTTCATCTTTCTTTCTGCGCAGCATGACGACTCCCAATGGGCGATTTATGACTCAAAAGAAAATTTGCTTATCTATGAGTGATTGTAAGTTTTTCAGCTGTATCTTTAGTATTCTTAGTTTATGTACAGTTTTTACTTTTATCTGCACTATTAGTTTATGTCACGTACTGATTGCATTATTTACTTTTCTGCAGTTCATCCAGAGAGTTGGAATCCGATGTGGTCAGTGTCAAGGTATGAAAATGTATTTTAGCTAAGTATTATTCTCAATGCTTTGGCTCCTTTCATTTGGGTTTACGCTTTTTACCTTGAGGTAAGTTTGGTTTAATGGTGGATGAGAACCTATTTCACTTCCCATCTGGTTCCGGAACGAAACCATTACATGTTCTGATCTCTGTCACTACTTGGCATTATATCTCCTTACACATTGAAGCTAGAGTTTCATCAATCAAGTTGAGCCTGAGAATGCAGTAGATATAGCCTTATTCTTCCTTCAATTTACAAGTTGCTGCAAGAAAGTGAATTTGTTTTATGATTTTTAAATTAATAGTCTCAATGCACTGACCACACTATATTTTGGATGCAGCATTCTTACTGGACTACTCTCCTTTATGGTGAGATTCTATTTCTAGTTGACTATAACTGTATTCCTGCTTAATGCTCAGTAACTTTCAGTATGTTCAACTCATGTCCAAGAGTTGTGATGTTTCATACTCCTGCTTAATTTACTTTCTTTGCTATTGCTAGCTCTATAATTTCAGGGCTGATTAGTTTCAGTTTTTTCGAGATCAAAAAATAAAATGTAAAAAATCAGCTTTTCTCATTTTGTATTAGCTTCCATTAACCTGGCCAGTTGGGTCATGCAACTAGTGTTGATTGATATAAATCGGTTGCCCTGAATGTTCCTTCTAATGTTGCAGATGGACAATAGCCCTACAACAGGGAGTGTTACAACAACTGTTGCTGAGAAACACCGTTTAGCAAAGGCTTCCCTTGCTTTCAATTGCAAGAAGTAAGTTAACAATAGCTTGGTATTGGTGGTTCTGTGTTATATATTTGCCATATATAGCTTTTACTGATTGTTGCTCCTGAGGAGAGTGGCAGTGGGGGCTGGGGAAGGGTGCCTGCCAAGGGGGAGAGGGTTTTGGGGTAGGGGGTAATAATCTGGCCTTTTCACTTTTTTGAATGGGTGGTATCTATTAAAAGTGGGGTGTATTCTGTCTGGACTCTTATATTTTGTGAAGGTAAGAACGAGTACCTCCGGACCCCATCCCATTTTGTGCTTGCAAGCCCAGCTCATTTCAGACTGGGCTAGAGCTGGGTGTACAAATGACCCACTTACCAGTTACCACCCCCCACTCCGCGTAAACCAAGCGTAACTGTTGGCTCCTCCCATATTTCCTCCACACAAGGAAATATGAGAGTCCCAAGCCTTGAACTTGGGACCTCTAGGATAGAATGCACCTGGATAACTGCCTGAGATTTTGAGATAAGCTCACTCGGTTTCACACCCTTGTAGCATGTTTGGCTGTACCCATTTCCATCTTATTCTCAGATTCTGCCCTATCAATCCAAACTAGGATATGATCTCGAAATGCATGGGAAGGAGGTTTCATGACATTTATTGGCTGATTTTTGTCTTGAGTTTTTTTTGCTATTTCTGTGCGTGCAGCGCAACTTTCAGGAAAATCTTTCCAGAGTACGTGGAGAAGTACAACCAGCAGCTAGCTGAGCAGGCTCAGTCAGAGGTATCATCAGCGCCCTCACAAGAAAATGATTCATCATTGCCCAAGTCGGAGAGACCTGAAAATAATGTGGAACGTAACTTGGCTAAAGCGGAAGCCGAGAAGGATGGAAGAGTTAACCGGAGGCAATCCATCCCAACATGGATGCTGCTGTTGCTGGCTTCTATCTTTGGCCTACTCATGGCTTTGCCTCTTCTCCAACCTTGACGGCAACTTTTGTTTCAGGGTAACTAATTTGAAAAATCTTCAAATATGAGAAGTTTTAGATGCTCATGTTATGGTGTCGTATTTTTGACATACATATTTCATCTTTAGTGAAAGTGGTGGTTCACTGATCCGCTGTCTTGTGTGATGTACTTGAGAAAGGAACAACAAAAAAATTGTACAGTTAGTGTAATGTGCTGTTCTTCTCCAATCGTGTGGTTTCTCCATTTAACTAGATTGGCTCTTTTTTTTTTCTTTTTTTTTTTTTTTTTGAAGTAAAGATAAATTCATTGATTGAAAACAATACAATTTCTACTAATGATATCAAAGTATAATCAAACAAATGAAAAATCATAATAAACTCTGTTATAAGAAGACTGAGATCGCATGTTTTATATGAACTTGTTGTCTCATAATGCAGCCTTCTAGAAGGTTCATATGTTATATTGATTCCCGTGGACGAAAATTTGATATCACTTGCAACGGCATACGCCATATTAAAAGGCTTCCAACAAACCAACCACAAATAAAAACCTAAAAAAAATTAGGGATCTTAATACTCACATCAAGAGAACAAGTACCAAATAAATGAGACGAAAGACTCACAAAGAGAGACGTGAATTATTGAACAAAACTAACCAAAAAAAAAAACAAGAAGCTAATGAAAATTAGGGCTTACCACCATCAAAAAGGCAGGTGGCTCACAACCTTATAGATCGTTGGGGCTTAGAACTTTAGAAGGGGGTAGAGGGAGAAGGGATTTCTTTTAACTTTATAAATTAATGCTTTCTCTATTTCAATCCTATTAGGGGCAGGTAAGAGTGCGCCTTCGTGAGTAAGTTAGAAGTATTAGTAAACAAACAAATTATTACTCCCTCCGTCCCTAATTAAAAGTGTCGCTTCGTAATC
>BSSO01000781.1:0-28729 GCA_030267885.1 Mesembryanthemum crystallinum
TGGTAAGCAAAACGACATCGTTGCAATAATGGGATGGGCATTTAGGTTATTTGGCATTATTCCCATTCCCTATCAGCTGTCTGAAGGGGTATTCAGAACCCTTATCAGTGTTGTTTTCTTCTCTATTAGGGTTTTTTTATTTGTTTTTAAAATGAATAATGTTTTTGAACGTTGTTTTGTGTGTGGTAATGGATATTGTGTTGTTATTATATGATACATGTGTGGTAACTGACAGTTAACTTGACGGAACTAACGGAAATCACCAAAGTGAAACTAATTTTCAAATTAATGGTAACCAAAGTGGGAATATGCAAAATTAAGGTCACCGAAAAATGATTATGCCAGGTAACCAAAGTGGAATTTTTCCTTTTTTATTTTGTTTATTATTTTGATCAACAAAATTAAATCGTGCACGCCGATAAAAAAAACTAGTAAGGTCTAAGGAGATCAGTCACCACCTAGAATATCATCCTTGTTCACTATTTTCTTTGCGAGAGTTTTATTTTGGTAAGTGGAAAGTTTAGTCGGTGGTTTATACTTCCAATTGTCTGAGGCAAATTGACATACAAAATCACAAAACGAGCGAACGAAGGAAGACAACGATTCAACTTCTCTCTCTCACTTCGGAGCAACCATGAAACTGAGGCTAAGGTCCTTAGAATCGAAAGAAACGCACAGAATCGAGGTTCCCAATTCATGTAATCTTCAGCAACTTAAGGTAATCATCGCTCTTCAACTTTTCCCATCTTCATCGCAAGAAAATCTGCTGTTGTCGCTCAACAGGAAGGATGAGCTTTGCGGGTCTTCACCGGAAGAATCTCTCCAGTCTCTCGGCGTCACATCAGGTGATCTCATCTATTACTCTCAAAACCCCGTTGCGTTTTCATCTCAAAACCCTAATTTGGCGATGGAAAAGCCCTTAGAAATTAAGGATAGGGGTAGTGTTAATGTCGGTTTGGGGGATACCCAGAAGGTAGAATCTGTTAATTTGGCTGAAATTGATGCCCGTAGTGGTAAAAATCGAGAATCTTTGGGTACCCAGATGGAAGGATTGTCAAATTTGAGGAACCCTAATGAGAAAAATCGAGATTTTGTGAATACCCAGAAGGTAGAAGTTGCTAATTCAGGTGAATTGGCTGGCTCGAGTGGTCAAGATCGAGAGCCTTTAGAAACTGCGCAATCGATTGGGGCATATAGTGAGGGAGCTGAAGACATGGAGGTGGATGATGGGTCGGTGATTGATGGGAAGGCTAAATTCTCTGTGCCGAGTTTCTTGAAGAAGGTATTTGTGAAGGAGGTGGGAGATGCTGCTAATGGTGGTGATCATAAACTTTTGGTGATTGCTGTACATGCTGTTCTGTTGGAATCTGGTTTTGTGGGTTATGATCCTGTTTCAGGTATGACTGTTGATGGCTTTCATCTACCTGATGAGTGGCCGTCATCGGCTTTTGGTATATCGTTGCAGTATACTCTCCCTGAGGTTTCATCGTCTGAGGTGGTTAAAACTGTTGTTGTGAAGTTTCAAACCCTGGGACGATTTGTCAATGTATATGGCTCTGTTGCTAAGAAAGGATTTGGGGTCCATCGAGTGTGCTTGAATGAACCCCGGTTTGTTCCAGCTCTGAATTTTGTCTGGAAGAAGAATGAATATGTCGATTCAGAGAAAGATAGCAGTGATGGGTCAAAGAAGTTATACCCTGATAGAGAGATTTTTGAGTTTTGGAAGATTGTAAAGGATGGGCTTTCATATCCCCTCTTAATAGACCTTTGTGAAAATGCGGGATTGGTTCCTCCACCTTGCTTTATGCGCCTTCCAACGGAGCTCAAACTCAAGATTTTGGAGTCCCTTCCTGGGGTAGATGTTGCAAGAGTGGCATGTGTTAGTTCAGAATTGCGATTTGTCTCTTCAAACAATGATCTATGGAGGTTGAAGTATGAAGAAGAATTTGGACATGCCGTAGATTCGCAAAGAGAATGTCAGTGGAAGACAAAGTTTTGTTCTTCTTGGGAGATCAGGAAGAAGAGGAAGAGAGCGTGTTTGCCCTTCACCTGGAGAGAGCCTTCCCTTTTCCAGCCTTCGTTTCCAGGACGGAGGGATCCTAATCCTCTTGGACATCCGTTTATAATTGGTGGAGATTATGATCGTTTACCAGCTTTTGGTATCCCTCCACATCATGGCCGGAGGAATTTCAGGTGGAATTGTAATCTTGGAGGATTTGGTCCTTAAGCGACAATTAACCCCATCTTTTCTTGCTGGCAAGGTTGAAGTCTGATAGCAATCTTTGTTGGTGTTTTTTGTGTGTGCGTATATATGTTGTTTTACCTTGTTGGCTAAAAATCTTGTTAGATATACAGAGAGCTGCCGATAAAGTAGGCGAATGGCTGTGGATGGTGTAGTGTAGTTTATATATAGGTTATCTAAGTTTGATTTGATGCTTCCCAAAGTTGTATAATCTGATGGATGTTTCGTATCATTCTTGTGAAATTCTGAGCTTTTTAATCTGGTTGACAACAGTTCGTGTAGTTTCTGTTCTATGCAAATATGTGGTGTTGAATTCATATGTGCTCTGGCACTAAAGTACTCTCAAGGTTGATATTGCAGTAAATTTGTGTTGGTTTTTGATTAGTTTAGTGGCACTTGCATTCAGAAGAGGAATATAGTTTGGCGATACTTGTGTCATCTCTTGACCTTGTGCATTACATTTTGATCCCTGACATTACAAGCAGAGGGGTGAAACCTTCTAATAGCAGTAGTATTTGTATTTGACTGCATTGTCGCTTGTACATAGCTGCTTGATGAAAATCCTGATGCTGTAATATCTGGAAGATATGATGTGATTATGCTGTGATATTCAATATCTGATAGTATTTGATTAGGGTAATGAGAGAAGCGAAAAGTAGTCCTGTTTTCTGAGACATTTAATTCGGAGTACTTGCAGAAGAAAAATCACCATTTAAACTTTTTGTAACCCAATTCAAAGGCATGTGACAACCCTTTAAAATTATAGAGGTTATTGCCTCTTCAATCAGGAACAGTTCACTGTTGCAATTAATAGTCTGGCTTCATTACATACTGTATTACAAATTCTATTGTATAAATAATGTTCTTCATATATCCTCCAAGTTTAAAGCTATGTTCATCACGTTGTTACTACACGTGAGATACGCCTCTTTTTTAGATAAGTTTCAGTTTAGTTTAGTTTCTGCAACTTACTTTTTATCTCATAGATTAATATTCATTCAATTCAGTTTGGTCCAATCAGTTTCAGTCGAAAAGAAGAGGCTCTTAATCAAAGCAATGAAATGAACAAAACTTGAATCTTAACATAGACTATGTTCATTTTATCTTTCATTCAGGTTTAATTTAACTTTGCAAATAATACTTTTTCCCGCACATACTATAAATTATTTAAATATTATTCAATTCAGCATTGTTCAATCAAACTATACGTAGCCATAATTACAACCGGGTTTTGACCACTAATAATATTCATGGCTCATACTTTTAGTGCTCTTCGACAAGTTGGCTTTTCTTACATCCACAATAATACCAACCTACCCATTATTTCTCAAAGATTCTTTTGTCAAAAACTACCTTAATTTTAATAGTTTTTGCGAGAAAATACCTTTTATGTTTCTTTTTGCAAAAAATTACCTTTAGTTTTGCAAAACATTGCAAAACACTACCACTTGACAGAATTTTAGTTAATGGTGTTAACTTTGGTCATTTGTTGTTGTAAATTGACAATTTTACCCTCACTTTTCCACACTCCTTAAACTTGCCTCCTCCCTCCTCATTTTACTAATCTCAACCATTCTCACCTCTCTATAACATCTATCTCTCTATCTCTCCTCTCTATCTCTCACTCCTCACTCTTTCTTCATTCTTTCTTCTTCACCTATGCTATGTAGTGTCGTTTTTGTGTTATGGAGGCCACATCACTCAACCAAATCACAAGCTTTGAACATCACAAAAATTCTTTTGGGTGGAATATCAAATTTGCCAAATTAAGCTCTTAATTTCAACAATATAAACCCAAATCACACCCACACAAAAAAGGTATAGAAAATGAATATTGCAATTCAATTTCATGAAAAACCCTAGATTCAAGAGTAGAAGAAAAGGGGGAGACAAACCTTACCTCTCACTCGAAATTGAAAGAAATTTCAATGGGGTTATTTTGACCTATTGAACTCTGTAGAAGGAAAGGAAAGACTTGGAGATAGAGGGGAATAAAGGAGAAGAAGAATTACATATGAAGCTAGGGAAAATTAAAGAATGCAGTGAGGTTAATAGAAGAGAGAGGGGGTTATTCACTCAGCTAATAAGTGGGGGCAAAATAGACATTTCACAGCCAAAATTAACACCGTTATCCCAAAATCTGTCAAGTGGTAGTGTTTTGTAGTGTTTTGCAAAAACAAAGGTAGTTTTTTGCAAAAATAAACATAAAAGGTAATTCCCCGCAAAAACTGACAAACTTAAGGTAGTTTCCGACAAAAAAATATATATGTTCAAACAGTCCACAAATTATTGAAAAGTTTTCTTTTTCTCCAACAATATTTAACGGAGAAAAACGCTAAAAATTTCACCGGGAGAATTGGTTGGTAGAGTACACTCTCTCTCCACTCCCAAAAATCCCAAGCTGATTTCTTCCACTGACGCAAAATCAAAATCAAAATATTCCAAAGTCATAAAAAAGAGCGAGCATCAAAGAGCTTCATCAATGGCGGCACACTCAATTTCCTTCTCTCCATTTTCGTTTTCCTCCGAATTGCATCTCAATCATCAACTTCCTTCTCCCTTTCTCTCTCCTCCTCCTCGTCTTCATCTTCAATCTCACCTCCTCCGAACCTTCCCCGCTCTCCAAGCTTCTCGCCGGAGCAGCTCCACTCAACCTCAGGTACTCTCTCTCTCTGTGTTTCGATTGTTCTGTATCGTGAAAATTGAATGATGATGTTTTCGAATTTGTGATCAGGAAAGTGATGAATTCGTGAATGAGAGTCGAAATTGGAATAGATTTGATTTCGATGGTTATGGAGATGATGATGATGATGATGATGAAGATGAGGATGATGAAGAAGACCGAAGCTTGGACTTATTGGTTAAGTTTGTCGAGAATATCTTCAGAAAGGTCTCTAAACGAGCTCGAAAAGCTGTCCGATCGGTTCTTCCTATCACTATTTCCACCAAATTGGTGAGTATCTAACTTCTTCATCTTCAAAACAAGTTTGTTTAGTTCGTTATTATGACCTAATTGAAAGAATACAATGATCAACTTTGTAATACTATGCTTGTGGTTGGTAGCTAGGTTAATTGATAGTTTTGGAACTTTAATTGGTGTTTTGCTATATTCAAGAATTTTGTAACTCTAAAATGGACAAAAAAGCAAAAATGTCGGACAACAGACATGAGTACATGACCAATACTATAAGTTTTGTTTTCCTTCATGAGAGCAAGCTGAAATTCACCCTTCTATAAATTGAACGGATGAAAATGGTTGGTTGGTTAATTGCTCTTGATTTAGATTGTTACTGATGAGTGTTTGGTTGAAAGTTTATTTGTCAAAATCTCCTATGCTTTCAACCAACAAATACGAGGAAAAAGAAACAAATTTAGGCTTCACAGCATGAAAACATCCCTTATTTGTTTAACTTGGTTTTCAACCGGGTATAGTAACTTTGTAACAACTAACTTGCAAACTAGTTGTGCTGATGAGATGCAACTAATCAATCGTTTATTATTCTTTCTTATCCTAGTAATGTTTGTTGAATAACGGTGGTGCTGATGAGATGCAACTAATCAATCGTTTATTATTCTTTCTTATCGTAGTAATGTTTGTTGAATAACGATGGTCCTTGGAGATTTGTATTGCTCTAATCGTGACTTTTTTCTGCTCATTAGGTGGGCTTTGCTGTCAATGGAATGATTATATTATCATTTTTGTGGGTCTTGAAGGCTTTTCTTGAGGTAATACCATTTAGAATATAAGCTTTGATACTTCAACTGCTTGTTGCATCTCCTATGTATATATTGTCATTAGTTTATCACCATGTATGCTGGCACAATTACTGAATTTTGAGAACCTTTACTAGCTGATAGTTAAAGGAGAGGTGTGTTAAATGAATTATTAGTATCAGGTACTTAGTATGAAATCCATCGAGGAAAGTTGCATAAGAATGGAACTGAGACTGAGATATGAGTCTGGTGGGTAATTGTCAATTGGTTTTGACATGGAACTTGTCGAGGGCCCTTTGCAAAGTATACATGGTATTGGAGGCTAGATGTTCATTCCTGCCCCCATAGTGGTCAAGTGAACACTGACTTACTGTCAAAAGTTGTCGGGCACTGGGTAAAACTGACCAAGGAGACTTCACTTTGGCTATTATGTGGTTTGGATTTCCTTCTCATCAGTGTTGGTGAGCGCCTTTGCAATGATCTAACATTCTAACTGTTATACTTTATGAACAGTTTTTCCTACCTTTCGGCAATATGGTGTAAATGCCCTTAGTTTTGGACTACATTCCCCGTTGAGCGAAACAGCTCTATAGTAATCCTAAAAGATTATGTAAACAGGCTCTGGTTTCAAGATAATACTTATCCATCCCACTTCTATTATATGCTCCACTGCGGAGAAAATGACTCTCTGCGAAGGACAAAAGGTAGTTTCATCTATCGAGGAGAAAACAACTCGAGGTTCATATATTACTCGAATATGTCAAACTCAACTTCATGAAAACCCAGCCGCATTGCACGTACAGAAATTGTTACCCTTTAGCGAAGTATTTTGCTAGAGTATCACAGTATTAAAATGAAAGGGTCTTGGTTCGTTTAACCAGAATGCAGTAGTAGTTCTAGAATACTCATATTTCATGTAGGGTTGAAGCCTAGTTCTGTTCAAGGGAGGCCATATGACAGGAAACGAGAAATAAAGAATTAAACCTAAAATTAGATGTGAAGTTAAAAATTGGGGGAAAACCCAGCAGATTGCTGCATGTAGGACACAGATAACCAACTTATGGACAAATCTTACTTGTAGACCTGTATTTACTTCTACGGTATCTTATGGGTCCTCATAGTTGTTAATTTAGGTAGTTCCATGTTGCCAAACAAATTAGTCTTTATCTCAAATATGTGAACATCACTTGGTACATTGTGTCTCTCCATGTTTCCTCACATTGAGAGACTTCAGCCTGTAAACAAAAGAACAATGTTCCTTATCTTTAGATAAGCATATCTCTACCTGACATGGTTCTCTCGTTATTGGAGCAACACTTTTCTTTTACTATAGAAGTTCATACATACATGAAGAAACAAATTTATCTCTTTTTACTGTATCAGTCATATTTGTGGCATCAGATTTCACTAAAAAGACTACAGATAATATTGATTTTTTGGTTCTTCTTTCAACCCTCCCCAATGCATTTTTGTCTGGCCGTCTTCACACAGCCAGGATGCGGACATATCTATGAAGGACATTCACCTCCTTTTACGACGGGGTTGAAATCAGGATGCCATATCCACCATTCCTTCTGGCTCATGAAACTTGAATTTTAGCACGTTAACTTTCTTATAACGTGTCAATTTGGAGTGCTATGTTTGCAAGTTGAAATTAGGATAACTGATATTGGATATTTGGAGTAGGTCTGAGCTTGAATAGCTTGAATGAAATTCATTCTGTTCTGAACTTGAACGTGCTCTTATGGATTGGATACCCGTAATGCTTTCGAAAGTAGAGAAATCCAGTCGTAAAGCTCGTGTATTTATGTAATTTATACTGATTTTTTGGTGCAGAAGTCTCCCCCCTCTTCTTTTACTCATGTTTCTTTATTTTATTTCAGGTTGTTTGTACACTCGGAAGTGTTGTCTTTGTGAGCATTTTACTAATCCGTGGGGTATGGTCTGGTTTATCATATTTGCAAGAAAATCGCAGCCGTTTAAATGGATTTGATGATGATCATCCTTCATGGAGCAGAGCACAACCTATGACTTAAGGTCTCCGCTGCTCAAACCAATACAGCCAGTGGAGTACGTACTCTGTGATATTCAACCATGCTGCGTGCTTATAGGAAGAAATAAAACTCGGAACTATCCTGCCATCAGAAACTGTACAGTCTTCATAATGACCGATTTTTGGCGGGATGCAAGATTGAGCCAGATATGTAGATAACTGTCTTCATCATGCGAAAGAGGGTGGGGAGTACTTAAGGATTTATATAGTGTGACTTTTGACTTTTGAGAGAGTAAAAATATTCAATTTGTAACTGCCTCATGTTAGATTATCATTGAGAGTAGAAACCCTACAGTGTAACTTGCATCACCGAGTGTATGCCATGGATTCATGGCAAATAGATCATGATCAGTTGGTAAACTTGTAGACGGTGTTATCATGGCTTCTCAACCCTACCATGAGAACATACTACGCAGGTGTACGAGACCGTGAAAGTGCTTCTGTGTAGCATGGTTGCGATACTAGATCCCATTTGATGAACTGTATACATTCATACACTGATCTATATACTACTAAGTTTATCATATTTCTGGAAATCACAGGTCATTACATAGATTCTTCCATTTTTCCTCTCTCTGTGTATGTGTGGACTGTGGAAAAGCACCTTTTCTTTTCTCCTCCTCCTCGGTTTTATTTTCCATGTGTGTAGATGTCTGTCTTCGTAAAGTTTCAGTTCCCTAACATGAGAATATACTGTAGGTTCTGAGACGGAGAAAACTGCTTCCATAGCATGGTTGCCACACTAGACCCCAATGTTGAATTTGCTGTTTATTGCTGAGCTGATTACTCTAGTGAAGATCATTTGCCTATATATACTACTAAGTTCACCACCGGACAATTGCCAAACACAGCAGGTTATTGCATGGATGGCTCAAAAGGTCGTCGCTGCAACATCATACTGTTGAGATGGAGGAATTTGAGCCTAGATTTGATGAAACTCACAGTTCTGAATCTCAAGTCCGTAAACACTGCCATAAGCTTGTGATAAAGCTAGGGTCAAAAACGCAATTCTACTAAAGTTGTGGCAGTGATTAACATAATCTTGAATGATAAGCTCTTAGGGAGTACCATTTATAATTGATTTTTCTTTTTTTGGAAAAAGAAAAATAATGGAGTGTTAGGCTTTGTTCTCTTCAACAAAACTCAATAAAATCAGTTAAAATTAACAAAAATCAACAAATATCAGTAAAATCAACAAGAATCAGCAAAAATCTACAAAAATCAGCAAAAATCAACAAAGTCACTCTCTACTGAATCTAACGAATCAACAAAAATCAACGAAAATCAACAAAAATCAATAAAATCAACAAAAAAACAATAAAATCAACAAAAATAAATAATCAACAATAAATATCAACAAAAATAACATGAAAAGAACAAAGCTTAATATACAAATTAAATCGAATTCAACAAATAGAAAAATAAAATATCATACATCATCTTTTTGAATGTTCAACTCCCGTATTATGATATACTGGAGTAGTTATTTTTGAAAAGGATGATATACTAGTAGTTGTTAAGTAGCATTTCACTTGGATATATAATTATACATGCGTTTTTATGTTTAGTATCAAGGGAGACGCACATTGTTTCGATCACCTAATCTCGAGTATAAGGCCTTAGAAAATTCACCAATCTGTTAGTGGATACTCGTGCCATTTTTATACTTCAATCACGTAGATATAAATTATACAATTAGTGTGTGTTCATTTCACACAAAAGTACTTGAATTGAACTAGACTGAACTGAATTGACTTAAGTAGAACTGCATGGCACGGGATAAATAGTACTCTATGTGAGAAAAAGTAATTTATTTGTTTGAACTAAAGTAAATTGACCTGAACTAAATTGAAATGATATGAAATAAGGTGAAATGAACACACCCTTTTTATCTACAAATGCACACTTTTCTCGTGCCCAAGACAAAGAAAGCGGGATAAGACGTGTGCTTCTAGTTAATCAAGGAAAAATATGGATTCGAATAAGCCGATGTTGTTTTACGGGATAGCTCTTGACACCTCGTCTATTATAATATGTTGATGGTCTCCTAGATGATTTTATTTTCCTCTACTTATTTTTGTTACTCTAATTTTTATTGATTTTAATAAATGTTGACAAAAATGAGTAAAATCAGTAAAAATCAACAAACTATATTCCAGTAAAATCAATTGAATAACATGGAGGAAATAGAGCTTTATGGTAACAGAATTTTTTTTTTTTAAATCTCAAAGTGATAATTGAATGCTTTGGGAACAAATCGCAAAACATCATGAATGTGAAATGAAGGCCTTGTTTTCATTGCCGGGGGAAGCTAGTAATTCCTCATCTCCAATCGTGAATGCCTAATGGTTTTCGAAACTTGACTTTTTTTACCCCTTCTTCTTTAAGATAATTTCCAAAATTTGGATGTAAATAATCAAAATAACTCAAACGCCCGTTCCAAAGCTAATGCTAAATGGGCAAATTGGGCAGTGGAGAGTGTTTACTAATTTGATGGATTATCAACTTGATTGTCAAAATCATCTGTTGCAAGTTAGTTACTTTAATTGTTCAAACAAAGAGTGTCAATGAACATGAAATTTATGCCAATTGACCTTTCACGTAATACATTACCCGGTTCAAATTTCTAAATTCTTGAAATACTTTGTGTACTTGGAAAAAAAATAAAAAGCGTATATAGCTGACTTGATAGGTTGATAAGTGATTGATACGTTGCTTTGATTACCAAAAAAAAAAAAAAAAAGTTGATAAGTGATAACCAACCTACTATATATAATGCTTATACTGCAATTCATAATTTCATCGCTTATCACACTTAACTTATATACTCTGATTTTTATTGATTTCAACAAATGTTAACAAAAATGAGTAGAATTAGTAAAAATCAACAAAATATATACGAGTAAAACCGATAGAACAACATAGAGGAAATAATGTGAAATGAATGCCTTGTTTTCATTGCCAGGAAAGTAAAAGAGTAATCGGATAAACTATTTGAGTAAATTATTAGATTTTTTGACGGGACTATAAATGGTTGTATTTATTTACAAATCGTAGAATGAGTTACTATTGGAGTATATATTATTATTATAATTATTATTATTTTTGCGGATAATTACTACTATTGGAGCGAGTATGTAATTCTATTGTTTGGGCTTCTGTAACGCTTCCATTTTGCAAAATAAAATAAAATTGGATAAACATTACAATGTGACATTAATTTCATACATAGGAATCATTTATTGTTGTTCCTAATACTCCTATGAATCCAAAATCAAAAGGTCAGTCCAGAAAAATCAAGGTATGTAGACCTCCAGACTGCATTCAATGTGTTTGAAATTGTGCACCTCTTCATCTAACCTTCCTTATTTCAGCTCCTTTTATTTTCCCTTTTCCATATAAACCCATTTCCCCCATCTTTTCTTACCATTTTAAGCAAAACTTTATTTTCTTCATACATATTCCCCCTTTTCTCTAACTTATCCAAACAAACACCCTTTGAAAAATAAGATAAAAACCCAAAGAGTTAGGATCTAAGAGGTGACACACTGCATTATACTGGTGTTGTTTTTCTGTAATCTAAGAAATTTTTTTTTAAAAAAAATGTCGAATCTAGCAAGTTTATCCTTAGAAAATGGAGCTAACAACACAACTGATTTCGACGACGACGGCTTCCCCAAACGAAAGGGTGCATTTCTCTCTCCTATCTTTAATTTATTCTCCCGAAACATAAAATTAAAATCACTATGTAGCAATTAATCTCTGTTTTCGTTTTTGAAAATTTGAGAGATTTTGATTGATTTTTGGATGATAATGAGATGTTTTTGTTGTTGTTGTTGTTGTTGTTGTTGTTATGGTGGTGGCGGTGGGATGATGATATGATATTGTTGTTGATGATGAAATTGAAAAGGTACGTTGGTTACGGCAAGTGCTCATATCATAACAGCGGTGATCGGGTCAGGAGTGTTGTCGCTTGCATGGGCCGTGGCCCAAATGGGCTGGATCGCAGGCCCGGCTGTTCTGTTCATGTTTTCTTTCATCACCTGGTATTGTTCTGCTTTGCTTGCTGATTGTTACAGAAATCCCACCACTGGCAAAAGGCATTATACTTACAGAGAAGCTGTAAGATCTATTCTAGGTATTTCATTTTACCATAAACTTAAATATTAGTACGTTTTTCCAAAAAAAATAAAAATGATATGAGTTGGAGATTTATTTTGTTCGAATCCTCATGTTTTTTTTTTTTTTCTGAATTTTATAGGGTGAGTCGTGTTTTTGCATTTTTACGATAAGGGAGGTGTAAATTTGTAGTAAAACTAAGAGTCGAGTCTGATTCACTAATCGAATGCGTTGTGCTTATAGGCTAATGGTGAAATTGGATTTTGGACTATTTAGATTTGTTACTTCATCTACTTTATTATGGGTTATTTATTTATTTTGAATTAGAAAATTTTGGTTTAAAATAATCTTATGTGTACTAGTTAATCCAAATTAGCATGAAATTGATGCATACAGGTGGAAGGAAGTTCATGTATCTTGGGCTAGCTCAATATTCCAATTTCGTAGGAGTATCAATTGGTTATACAATCACTGCTTCCATAAGCATGGCGTAAGGATTTCTGAATATTAGTAGTTGTTTTTTTATTTGAATTTGTTATTCCTTTTCGTCTTTTGATTAATTTCAATTGCTTAATTAATTAAGTTACTGAATTACTACTATATAGAGTGAACTTTCACCTCTATGGCAGTTTTCTTATTTTGGTTTTTTAATTGACTGATTTTTAGGGCTGTTAAGCGAGCCATTTGCTTTCACAAGAAGGGGCATGACGCAGGATGTCATACATCAAACAATATGTTCATGTTAATATTTGGAGTAGCACAATTATTTTTGAGCCAACTTCAAAATTTTCACAAGCTGTCGTGGCTCTCTGTTGTTGCTGCAATTACTTCCTTTGGTTATTCATTTATCGGAATTACTCTCTCCATCGCCAAAGTTATTGGTTAGTTATTTTCCCCGACAATTATAGGAAATTTATCAATTAAACTAGTCTAAACATCTTAACGTAATATATTTCCTGTCTTTTATCTACATATTACCAGCTACTGATAACGAAAGAGTAGTCATTATATGCTAGATTTGATGCTCTGGCCGGAAACATCTGCACAATCAGGCTCCAAGTTATCAAGATAAAGCACATGTATATGTGTAATATCCACTATTAGGCATTTGTCTCTCCTATTTTGTCACCATACCTATTTGCCACTTTTGAAGTTTAATTGCCTACAATCATCACAAGTGCACATCTATTCCAAACCTTCACCTACCATATCTTACACTGTCATTGCGCTTGTCAACATGTCATTATGTCTTATTTATGGCAGTAACACTTCTACTTGCATTAGCCATTTTTGTGTACTTCACCATGTCTTGCCAGTGTGTGTGTGGATTGTGATCTCATGCGTGTAGCATGGTTTTCGTGGTGATCAATAAAAACTATTCCCCTTATTCTCCTAAAATCCTTAATTTATGTACAAAGTCAAAACCTAAGAATTTTAGGGAAACGGATGGAGTATTTCTAATTGTGGAAGAAAAATGTGTGGAGCGCTGCTGGCCTGTTAATGGACCCCGATTTGCGGTTGACATGATTAGTGCTTGCAGCTTCTAATCTTCAAAAGTTGATAGTCAGTAATTAGAAAAGGGTGGCTCAAAAAAATACTCCATAGAGTAATTGAAATCAGGGTGTATCCTCTGAAATTAGGGGGGAAAATAATATTTTTTTATAAGTAAGTTTGTAATATGAGTATCAAATTAAAGGGTGCAAATAATGTGTTTGTTGACTTGAAGCTGGAAGCCACGCTAGGACAACCTTGACAGGAGTAGAAGTTGGAGTAGATGTAACCAGGGCTCAAAAAGCCTGGAACATCTTGACTGCAATGGGCAACATGGCCTTTGCCTATGCCTTCTCAATGGTTCTTGTCGAAATACAAGTAAGCCTACTAATTCTTCAAAATCCACTGCATCCTATATGTTTATTTCAATTTTTGTATTTGCATTCAGTTTAGTTTTATTCTAATAGTTATTACTTTTTCTCTCGCATATTATTATTCATACAGATCTCATTCATTTTAAGTCAGTCTGTTCAACATGATCTAGTTGAAATGAACATAGCCTAATCTTTTTTCTTTAGTCACTTATTCCCTTTCGTAACTTAAGCTCACTTGGAGAAAATCTATTATTCATTTGATTTTTTTGACTATGATAAGAATTGGAGCACGTATAATCTTGGACGAGGAATTATTATATTATGATGTTGTCTTTAACAGGACACTTTAAAATCAAGTCCTCCAGAAAATGTAGTAATGAAGAAAGCAGCTACAGTTGGGATTTTAGTCACCACATCTTTCTACATGCTATGTGGAATTATGGGTTATGCTGCGTTTGGAAATGATGCACCCGGGAATTTCTTGACTGGATTTGGTTTCTATGAACCCTATTGGCTCATTGCCATTGCGAACATTTTTATAGCCATCCATCTTGTTGGAGCTTACCAGGTATATAACTTAACTCTCGATCACGTTTTACCTTGTTTTGTTAATTAACTACCGCTATACAATCAAACATCTCCCTTTAGCATTTTGGAGGTACGATAATGCAAGAAAACGGTTACAAATGGTACAACCGTAAAAGTATACCTAACATTTTGAACTTTGATTTCATCATGGTTCTCTAAATATACTCGTATTAGTTTGTCAGCAACCAATTTATTGTATAATATATGTGTGTGTGTGCACCCACGCATGATTATATTGATTATTATGTGGTTGCCATACATGATAATATTGATTATGTGGTTGCCATAGGTATTTGCCCAACCACTCTACGACTTTGTGGAGACACTATGCTCCAATACATGGCCAAGGAGCAAATTCATCACCAGTGAACACCCAGTAAATCTCCCCTTTTATGGTGCCTACAACATAAACTTCTTTCGACTAGTTTGGAGGACAATATATGTTGTAGTTATGACAGTGATCGCGATGCTGTTTCCCTTCTTCAACGAGTTCGTGGGTCTTCTTGGGGCGCTCTCGTTTTGGCCACTCACCATATATTTCCCAGTAGAGATGTACATTGTCCAAGCCAAGATCACCAAATCTTCTTCTACATGGATTTGGCTGAAGGTGTTGAGCTATGTTTGCTTAATTATTTCAGTCTTGGCAGTTTGCGCTTCTGTTCGTGGACTGGTTGTGAATGTCTCAACCTTCAAGCCTTTCCAGTCTGTGTCTTGATTATGTTACAGAATGTTAGTTGTTTAACGTACTATAGATTGGGAAATATTGTACAGGGAAAGATAGAAACAACAATATTTCCTAACACAGAATTTATTTTAGTCCTGTTTTTTGCATATACACATCAATAATGAAATTGGTAGTCAGTTTGTTACAAATTATTTAATGAAAGTTTTTTTCAATTCATTGAATATTCAAGTATACTGAATTCAATAAATTATAGTATGTCATACAAAAAATAACTTGTTGCAAAACTCAACTAAATCGAATCAATATAATGTAGGAACAACAAAATTAACAGGTTTTAGTACAAAAGAAGAATGAGAAACTTGAAACCATATGAATGTCTTTTATTGAACAAGTCATTGATCCTCAAGATACATAACATCTGTAATGTGCTATGGAGGGATAGTTCATCTACTTTTGCCATACATCTATTGCAAACAATAATCAAATACATTATGCCTTCTATGAGGCGACCTTATAGATGAGTGGAAAATGTATCGAAAAGCAAAAGTTAGTACTAAGGTATAGAAAATTTTGTATTGATGTACACTAAAATAGTACCCCGGCAGAAAAATGATACATGTACCAAAAAAAAAAAAAATGCAACTTATTTACTTTTTTTGTTTGACAACAATACTTTATTCAATAATTCTTGTGTACAACCGTCTAACCGTTAGACGACCAATATAATGGCGACTTTTTCCAATTTATGGGCTATTTTTAGCCACCTAGGAACTACTTTTTTTTATCTTGAAGTAATTTTGTAAAATTACAAATAATTTTGTAAAATTACAAATAATTTTGTAAACTTACCCTAAGTCGTAAAAATATAGCCCCTAAATCGATAAAAGTAGCCATTAAATTACAAAAACTTATTTTTGAATGGGGTCAAATTGTATAAAGTAGCCCCTGAGTCACTAAAAATAAACCCTAAGTTACGAAAAGTAACCCTTAAATTCGATTGTCTGACAATTAGATGGTTGAGGGTTACTCTACTTTCTTTATTATTATTTTTTAATCATTGATTAGTACAAATTTTATTTGCAAAAATACAACTTCGGGTTAGGGTGACATTCAAGTTTTTAGTTAACTGATACCACTTTTTAAGCAATACTACTTGTCGGGTCACCAGTTTTGTTTTCGGGTCAGCAGTACTAGCTTGTCATACATCTATACAATTGTTTAGTTCAACAGTACTGAATTTTGGGTCATCGGTGCCAGTTTTTGTAAACTAGTTTCATATATGAGGCCCTATCATGCAATATTTTGCATGCCAAATATTAGTGGAATTAGTGAAAATCAACATAATTTTGTAAAATCAACGAATTGTAAAATCAATAAAAACCAAAGAAAATGAATAAAGAATCCGTAGAATTAACAAAAATTAAATAAGTATCAACAGAAAGAAAATTAAAACCCAAACATAGTAAGTATCAATTAACATCCACATCCAATTCAATAAAACATCTATATCCAATCCATATGTATTATTTATCCATCTAAATTCATCCATATCCCACCTATAATGTATCAGATCGGGTGGATGTTCATCGGACGCCATGCCTAGTTTAGTCCCCTCATATGGTCCAACACACACAAATAAGAACCCAATTGTGGGTAACCTCTTGAAGTTGATTCCCATTTTAAGCCACAACCCAAATCCACTACCCAACACCAACCAAAACTGAATTTAAGCCCAAACACCCAAATCTGAACTCAACAAAAAGCCCACAATTCCCCACATCACAAACCCTACTCATCTCTCATCCTCATACATAAAACCCTAGCTTTCACCCTCTCACTTCATTTCTCTCCCGCAACCCCTATTTCCCCCCTCCCCCCAATTTTCTCTCTCCTCCCCCCACTCCGCCGCCATGGGAAGAGTCATCCGAGCTCAGCGTAAGGGAGCGGGATCCGTCTTCAAGTCCCACACCCACCACCGCAAGGGCGCCGCCAAGCTCCGAACCCTAGATTTCGGCGAGCGTAACGGCTACCTCAAGGGTGTCATCACCGAGGTCATCCACGACCCCGGCCGTGGTGCACCCCTCGCCCGTGTCACCTTCCGTCACCCCTTCAGGTACAAGCACCAGAAGGAGCTGTTCGTCGCTGCTGAGGGGATGTACACTGGTCAGTTCATCTACTGTGGTAAGAAGGCTAATCTTATGGTCGGTAATGTTTTGCCCCTGAGATCTATTCCTGAGGGAGCTGTTGTGTGCAATGTTGAGCACCATGTTGGAGATCGTGGTGTTTTGGCTAGGGCCTCTGGGGATTATGCTATTGTTATCAGTCACAACCCTGACAACGACACCTCAAGGTATGATTTTGATTGAGAAATGGGTTTGTTTAATGTTATATGAAATGGGTTGTTTATTGTTGCTCTGTTTGATTGATTGTTATGTTTATTAGTTGTGGATTTGTGTGAGAATGATACCATTATGAAGTTATTTTGCTATGGGGGTTTGTTTCATTTGTGTTTTTGTTTGCCTCGTGGGATTATTTATGAGGTGTTGTGAAATGGGTTATGATTGTTAATGTGTATGGAATATTCGGATTGTTAGGATTTTGTTGATGTTAGTTACTCATTTGAGTTATGTGAGGAAAAGGTTTTGTGAAATTGTGAACTTTGGTCGTTTAGATCTTCGAAAATTGATAGTTTCTTGTGGAGTTGTTGTGCATATTGAGAAATTGTATTTAAGTGATTTCTGTTGGTTCTTTGTTAGGCTTTCTGATGATGTAGATGATTAATTTTTTTTTATTTTTTTTTAAGGTTTTGATGGGATTTTTCATGCAACTTAGAAATGCTTCTAGAGTTTTTGGTTTGTTGGTTAATTCTACGAGGTCTCTCTTTGTATTTGGAGGGTTATTGAAAAATGAGATTTGCTTGTCTAGTATTTTCTTGTGGATTAGGATTTAGCATGAAGAATGTGTAATCTCTTATTGTTTTGATATTAGGCAACTTGTATGAAATTTCAACAAGTAAAATATGTGCTATGTAGTGGTGAGTTTTCTGAAATTCTGGTTGTAGTTACTGGCTAAGCCTCATTGTTTGCCTCTTCTGATTATGATTGTGAATTTGACAATAATTTATTCAATGCCAAATATTCATTTGGTACTTGTGTACATCTAGCACTGTATATACTTTGGAATATCTCAGGTTTGGGTTTTGTTTTTATTGCTAGTAGACCAATCTTAGTGTGCAATTGCTCATGTCTTGTCAAATGTGAGTGAGTGTATATGAAATAGCTTAATGTGTGGCATGGCTGTCTCATTACAAGATTTGCATTAATACAAATGGTTCTTGAACGTGGAGAGCTGTGGAGTCTACATTGAAATATAGAGTTCCAAGGTTGGCTTGTTGACAAGATGCTTAACAAACTCGTCCTAACAAAACACTCGTGTTGTTTGTAGGATCAAGCTCCCATCTGGTGCCAAGAAGGTTGTCCCCAGTGGTTGCCGTGCTATGATTGGTCAAATTGCTGGTGGAGGTCGTACTGAGAAGCCTCTTCTTAAGGCCGGAAATGCATACCACAAGTACCGTGTGAAGAGGAACTGCTGGCCCAAGGTTCGTGGTGTGGCTATGAACCCTGTGGAGCATCCCCACGGTGGTGGTAACCACCAGCATATTGGTCATGCTTCTACCGTCAGAAGGGATGCTCCCCCTGGGCAGAAGGTCGGTCTTATTGCTGCCAGGAGGACTGGTCGTCTCCGTGGACAGGCTGCTACTGCTGCTTCCAAGGGCGACAAGGCTTAAGTTGTTTAGGCATGATATTGTCATTTTTAATATCTTTGCTGTTTTGTTCTGTTGGAGTTAAGAGTATCTATTTGGATAACTGCAGTTTAAGAATATACCAAGTTTTGTTTGAAATTTTAGGAGGTTTTGTTGTGGTGAACTTGAACAAATATTGCAATGCTAGTATCGGTTTAGCTCATCCTTGTTCTGATTTACAGCCTTTTAACTATTACTTCCTCTTTGCTCGCTCTTTGTTGTGGTCTGGGGTAATGGAAGCTCCAACTGTGCTCCTCCATCCTTGGTGCCATCTTTTGGTATTCTTATAGCGTTAATCCCAGTTTGGTGAGGTATTATTTTCTGAATTCCATCAAAGTATTATCTTGATGGAAGATCTAGTAACGTGTTGATGAGTTGAACCAACAACTCATTTGTTCGCCACCACTAGTACGTACCACATAGCTACTACGAGTATTGACATTTGTTATATGTGTTCAACAGAGCATCACGGCTACTACAACACTACAAGTACTGACCTTTGTTATTGCTCAACAGAGCATCGTGGACATTGTCATCTATATACTGTATCCATAGTTTGCAACTCTGCATCATTGCAGCAAAATCTGGCATATAGAATTTCAGTTTTCGCTGCTGCTAATAGTCAAGAACTGAAAATGAGTGGTAAAGAATGTAGCCAGGGTTCAAATTTGGATCTCATGGGGCGCAAAAGGTTTTGCACTTCTATTATCTTCTTGTTTCTTCGAAGTAGTGTAAGAATTGCAATGTCCCAATTCATATTCTCTGTTCACTGATTATTATGACTACTTTCGTGATTTAACATATTGGTCCACAATTTGAAGAACTTGAATAATGTATTCGAGAGAAGATATTGATCGGAAAGATCGCATCAAGTCAAGTATGTATAACAAAACAATAGGCTAGGATAAAAGGACTGTCCTCTAAAAGGCCAATACCTCAAAATCAAAACTGGAATTGCTTGAAGTTCAGAGCTCTGTTTCTGGCAACTTGAAAATATATGTAACTGGTCCAACCCCATTTCATTTGCAACCTCACACAACCTTCATCTTACCAATAATTGATGGAAACTGGTGATATCCAGGATTATCACAACGAAGAACTAGCTGCACAAACTCACCCACGGATATCATGCCAGTGGTGCAATTTTGTGCTATTCTGGCTACAAAAAGCTTAATTAACAGCACCTGTGAGGGATCTGACAACAAATCTTCAAGAGGAATATGCTCGTATGAAAAGATGATCCGACAAATTTACAAGTTGAAACATCTTCTATAAAGGTGGGATTTTGTATAAATTCCAGTTTGGCAACATACACTGGCATACACTAAGCAAAAAACAACTAAGGTATAGGATAGGAAAAAGATGAACAGGAGATGTAATTTTTCGATTTACATAAGGAGCGAGCCAGAAAGACAAAGACCATGTCGTGTAAACCCTTCGCTCCATTTCTGGACATGCTCGGGCATGTGAGTTGCATGGGAAGTTTATTTAGTGATTCTATCTTCTTCCAGAAGTACATATGGATCAATATATTGAGGCAGCGAAATCGAATTTCTTCCATCATGGACAAAACTTGGCCCAAAGTACTGCATTGAGGAATTTCAGTCAGGAACAAGCAAATAAAACACTTGTGTGATCAAATGAGTTTGAGGCCACATCCCACATAGGGTACAAAACCCAAATTGTGCAATAGGGTATGGAAAGCATAGTATATGTAGTACAAGAGGAAACAGGGGATGCCAAAAACGAAGCATAAGAAAGAATCAAAAGTATACAGTTGCAGATTANAACAATATAAAATAAAATAAACCTAAAACGAAAAACAAAATGAAACAGAACAGTAATGCTTTAATAGTATCAGAGAACTCCAAAGGTGGAGAATCTTAGAAATGGCTTGAATAGACGAACTAGAGAGCTGACTCAAATTGAATTAACTACTGAACCAGATATAGTTCTCATCCTATAAGATCAAATTGTCACCAATATCAGATAGCAAGTTGAGCACACAAACCAAGAGGGGTTTTCAAAATAAACAGACAACAGATCAACTACGAGCCTTTTGTTTTTGGCTGATTCATGCTATTGATGTGGCAAGTCGAAACATAGAATATGCATGAATACAATTGCGTGTGACGCTCTTCTTTTGAAAAGCTGCAGGTCAAGGACATTTGCATGAGAAGCAACATAACTTGCCAGCAATTAAACCAATGGATTTTGCACCCCCTTTTGCAGGGCACAAGACATACTTATCTCATGCAGTTGTTATAACTGCTCAAATGTTTTAATGGAGCTTTCAGACACAAATTTAAGGATCAGGTAGCATAAAATCCACAAGTTTCAGAAAACAGAGCTAGGGAAAGAAAGAAGGAAAAGGAGATCCCATGATAAACTGTTATACAAGGGCAATAAAATGAAGTGAAGCATATCTCAATTGTCATGTGGGTGGATAGATAGGTTTTCCAGACACACAAAGCAAATGATACAAGAAAGTTTAAGAGACTCACCAGGTAGAGAGCAGCAAAAGAGGCAACAGTAATGATGATTAGTGGCCAAAATGCCAAGAAGAATGTTCCACCCAGTGTCAACAAAAGTTTAGCTCGTGGAATCAGTCCCTGCATGCACAAATTTTAAGTCATAAATAGCCAGAAAGCTAAGCAGAATAAGTGCATAAATTGAAATAGTTCAACTTAATACAAGATGAAAAGGATGTTAAGAATACAAAAAGGAAGAAATTATGCAGCACCCACCAAAATTGCCTAATTTGTGCACGCTGAGTCATTTCCCCCATTTTCAAGGTAATTTTAATTAAATTGCATTGGCAAGGAAAAACACATAATCTATTACAGTTATAGGCATTACACAAGTACATGCCAGGTAAATCAGAGGCTGTAAGTGGTGGAATTGATGATTAGTACATGCAGTGAAATACTATGCCCAAGACACCACAGTTGCCATGGGGGAATCATCCATTTTCATTGGATTCACTATTCTTATTCTCATTAGTTTCTTGGTATTTATTAAGTAGATGATTATGAATTAAATATACATCATAGCACTCACAATATCTATATATCTCACAAATTGAACCTAATGGCAGATCTTCACACTGACTCTTTAATGAATAAAATATACTGCAAAATGACGCCAAATGATATTTGGAGTATAGCATATGTATAATTCTAGCATGAGCCACACGGATAAATTGCTGAAGCAGAGAAAGATACCATATACTAGATTCAACGATGCAATATTTGTCATGTTACAAAGCTGCTAGGGGAGAGAACCATATACATGTGAGATATCTCCCATGAGAAGCACGCGCCTTATGATAGGCCATAGCTTTACGAATACAGAAAAAACCCATATCTTAGAGCAAAGCAGATCAAGCAAACCTAAGTCATTGATATTTGTGATGTTAACTAATAAACAGGAAATAATCTTTGACTACTAGAATGGGAAATTCTACTCTGGGAATTTCTATATAAATGGAAGTATACTCAGTATTTTGCGTAACCAATCAGTTAAAGATAAGAGTTCTAGCAATTTAAACAGATTTTGGCAACACTTATTACAGGCATGCATCATATGTGTCATGGGAAACTATGTGCGGAGATGATAAAACCGTAAGCACCCAATCAGCATTGGCGGTGTAATATATCGTAATAGATAACACCATAATGCTATATTAAACAAAACACAAGAAAACAAATGAATGCCACAAGGAAAGCTGTACATTTCTGCTACGTTATTTGAGGTTCGATAACGTCTGCAAGCACAGAAACCATTGCAAGAATTTCACAGAAAACGACAGAAACATTGTCCATATACTTCAGAGAATCATTTACTTACTTACATAGACATATTGTTCATAACCGACAATCCTAATAGTGGAAGCATGGCAGAGGACAAAATTACACAGAGAGGATAACGTATCTAAAGGCATTAGTAAACCAGCAGAGTTTTGTAATACCAATCACTATTTTCTTTCATAACACCCCCACTAACCCCTTCTATGTGGGGGTGAGCTGGAGATGTAAACATTATTCGTACAGTTCTTAACACATTTTGTTTGGTGATTTGAACTTTGAAGCACAAAAATTTATAAAAGACATAATCCCTTCGTCCCAAAGTTAAGGTCCAATATTAACTTTGCACACAAATTAAGGTTTGAGAGATTTAACCCACAAAAGTAGAAGTACAGGTGCACATATGTGAGTGTTAAACCCACAATGAGATAAAAGTTAATATTGGATCTTTATTTTGGCACAGAAGGAGTATCATTCATATGTGGTGTAGACCAAAACAAGGATTAGGAATCATTATCATGGAAAAAATTGCATAGTAATGTTACTTTGACCGAGGTAGGAGTAGTCCTGTTAAACAGGTCGACCTAGTGTGTTTCGAATTGGATTGGATTCGGGTTGCTTTTGGGTCAAATATTCTTTTTAGTTGCATTTTCCGAGTCATAACCGGGTTTGGGGAAAAAAATGTGTCAGATTTCCAAAACAGGTTGGGTCTAGTTTATATTGGGTTTCTGACTTTCCAGGTCAGGTCGGGTATGACAGGTTTAGGTAGGAGTCTGTTCTCTCGTGACATTTCGAAGGGTCACATTGGCAACATTTGTGAAGTTTTATAAACTTCTGATCTATTTAGGAGTATCCAAGTCAGATATGGTACTTGGTATGGGATGAGGGGTCCGATTAACACCACTTTGAATGAGATTGTAATCTTCTAACACATGAAACATTCAAAATTTTCACATTGACACTTACAGTGTATACTTATGAAGAGGAGGTGTCATAGTGATTTCATATTTTCATTGAAGTTGCAAAGTTGAAAGAAACCTTCCTAGTTGACATAGTTGCCTTTATAGCATAACAAGAGGAGTATAATCTGTTTTTCATTTATCCATATTTGGTAGGTATTAGGTAAAGAACAAAGATAATGTTTTCAGTCCTGATGATGTGAGTCTAGCACTAAATACTGGTGTTAGCCCTTTTGCTTACAAATCTCTTTTTCAGCCCAGGGGAGCCAGAAACTGGGAGCTCTGAATGGGAGCTCCTGCTTCTAGCCTTCCTGGAGGATGTTTTCAGCTTCTGAGAAGTGAAGAAGGGGGAGGGAAAAATGAGAGGGAAAATCAAAGCTCCCAAGAATTTCAGGCCAAACACACCTAGAAGCAGGCAACAACTAACACAACCTTGTAATTGTAGACTTGTAGTCAATAGCCCAGTACATAATATATTGCAACCTTGCTTGCTTCTTCTAGATCTTCAAGATATCTCTTCAAGTTTTGACCACTTAAGAATTTAAGAGGGTAAAGAATAGCAGCAGTGGTCGCAATTGATTGCAGAACTGTAAAGTAAGAGGTGTCATCTAATAGGTCGCGGCTATCATGGTGCGAATTCTATTAGCATTTATATCGGGCATATATATCAGCTGTTTCCACTATGTATCAGCCCCATTGGCTGATACCACCAAGAAATTGACACCCTGTTACACATTGGTGTTTCACGGATCGGCAAGTTCAAAACCATTGCATATCTGCTAGTATGTCGCATAGCTCCTTGATGTAGTACTTGCCTAGTTAGACCAATAAAAGTTAATTACCACACATCTACCAGCTGAAGGTATTTAAAAACAAAAATTGGAGTGAAATTCACCTTTCCCTGATATTTCAATTGATGGAAGGTATTTAAAAACAAAAATTGGAGTGAAATTCACCTTTCGCTGATATTTCAATTGATGCATAAACTATACTATCCCTGAAGTCTGAAAGCCACACGTCAATCCTCAAGAATCTACCAAAAGTCTCAATATTGTACAATATAACACATGCATTTGCAAGTTCAGCTTAGGCTCTTGCCTTGGTCCATCATGAAATTTGATTGTACATAAAAATTCCCTTAAGAATGATCATTAATGCGATCTAAATAAAATACCAAACAGCTATTTTCAGGGCATCCCATAATAGAGATACTTTGCCTAATCGTTTCATTTGCTAAATTTGTCCATAGATTTCTGATTGAGTTCATCACCATTGAGCATTTGTTCTAGATTCAATGCAAGATGACATTATACACCTTATCAGCCAGTATTTAGTGGGCCGGTTATATTAACACAAGCAAATAAGAAGTTATCCCCAGACATTATCCCTTCAGGATACCAAACCATCGAGCATGCACATGTATAAATAAGAACAGAACAGTGAAATCAGGAAATCAGTTCTGAAGGTTCAATTTTGACTCTTAAAAAAACATCAAAAAATTATATGATCAACCTCAAGGCCTTCGCTGTTCAATGCCATGGATTGCTCCCTTTGATTAGTGAAACTTTTGTCAGTTGCCACAGTGTTTCTTTGTGAAAATGAGCTATCACCACCCTTTTCTTTAATCTCTTCATCAAATGTGCTCCTATTGCTCTCCTCAAGCAGTGATGTGGGTGTAATACCTCGTCTTCTTAGTTCTTTCATGAACAAAGACTCGGGAGGTTCGTCACCTAAAAACAAAAAAGTATTGTAAAGCAAACAGAAAGTACGGACTTCCAATTATGCATCTTCCATTGTTGGTGATATGAAAGCCAAGTTCACAAGTTCCAGGGAGGGTCAAAAACACACAAACCTGGATTGGAACTCATGCCATAAGTCTAAAATGGAAGAAGTAAATACATTAAAAATTGGCTCTTCAAAGTACTATCAGCTCACCGAAATATTAGGTTGTGTTTAAGATCTACATCAGTTTCATGTTGATATTAGCTCATTCAGTATTCAGCAAGATTGTATACTGAATCTTGGTTTGGTACAAGTCACATACAGAGAATTTGGTGGCCTTATCATATTCTTCTTAATCACGAATTTACGCAATTGTTAATGTGTTACTACTGTGTAAATTAGATATAATTCAATCCAAACAAGCAAATATATGCAAAAATTCACACTCACAATATTAGTTCCTCCACAAATTAAAGGCATTATTTCCACTTTTTAAACTTGTTCCAATGTGTTAATTGTGTTTTTCCCTACTTTCCCAACATATCTCTACTTTTACTCACTCAAATACAAATCAAAAATATATTTTCTTTGTAAGTCCATGCATTTCAGGAAATCTAGCCTGTCCAAAAATTTCGGCATATAAGAAGTATGATTGTGGTTTGTGGGAGAATTTGAGTTATTTCCCCTGAGTATACACTCATTCTACATTTTGTCACATGCAAAACATCAGAACTTCATATGAATCTTTGCAGTCAATAATCTAGATGCTCCCCTTATTTCTTGTCTTTCCCTTTATCCCTATGTTTTTTTTTCCTGTCCCACAGTTCTGCAACACAGGATTCCCCTGCAACGTACAGTTTTGTAATGGTTATCCTTAACGATCTAGTGTATGCTTGGGTCTCGGAAGATCAAAACGTACACAATCAGCCTAGTATTAGTAAGATGCTAGTTCCACAAGTCTTATGCACCCTAACTCATTCCTCACACAAATGGGAAAGGATTAAAACCTTGCACTTAATTTACACACTATTTCCTCTTCTTGTTGTCTTCATAACTCCCAAAAGAGAAGGGGGTTGCGGTAGAAAAGTTGCTATTATTGCCTATCCCCAAAGTCAATTGGGATAATTTGGGTCATTGATTCTACTTGCATAATTCATGGTCATAATGAAAAGCCTCTGAATTCAACTTAAATTCCCAACAATCAAAATCTCCCACCAAAAAAAATAAATTATTTTTATATACATACTAATAATAGCTCGAAAAATTATTGAGCTGTGCGCACCATGCACCATAATAGCAACACCAAAGAAGACAAACAGAACAAAACTTTCCCAAACTGAATGTCTCCCATCACAGGGCAAACATAAATCAGAAAAATATCCCATTAAAAAAAAAATAAAAAAACTCAAATTAGCTCATACAAACTTCATGCAATCAACTAAAAATTCCAGTCAAAAACAGAAATTAAGAGAGAAGGGTGAAGAGCTTACCACTATTACGTTGAGAATCACCGTCCTGTAATTTACAACAAACCCTATACATCTTCCCATTCCCATGACCATTCTTCAACCTAAGAATCCCTTTCTTGTTCCCTTGAGAATCAAATTCCGAGAACGATTCCCTGAACCTGGAGGTAGGAAAGGCCGATAAACCAGGCTTCATCAAATGAAGCGACGCCATTTTTGCAATTTCCTCCCTCTTCTTCTTCTTCGAAATGAGGAGAGAGAAAGTGAAACAAACGAACAAACCGAAATCGAAGAGTCAGTACTCAGTAGTAGGAGAGAGAAAACATTTGCATCACGCAATGGGAAATTGAATTTGCGGAAGAAACAGCAAGTGTTGTTGGTTTCTGGAGAAATTGGAGGAGAGAGAAAATGTGTTCAGGTGGTGAGACTGAGAGCTAGTTGATTGAGCGGCGAAAGGTGGCGTGTTTTAGCGGAAGTGGGTGAAGGTTGTTGCTAAATTGCGCGAGGGGTGCGTATTGGGATGGCGTTGTGTTCCGCGCGTAAACTTGCGTTTGCGTAGCTTGTTCGTTCGGTCATTTTTGTGGCCACGAGGTGGAGTGAAAAGATGTGATGTGTGTTTGTTTTTGCTTCTTCGCCTTTGTTTTGTTGAGATGTGAATTTGTGATGTGTGTTCTTTTGTTGTCCATGTCGGTCTGTGGACAATGGAAGCTTGGAGAAAGAGTGAAAGATTGAATCGGAACGAGTGAACCGGCCGGTTGGTTGGTCCAAGTGATCATGTGTTGGATATGCTGCCCCTTAGAGTAACTACGGATGTGCTCATTTTAACTTACTGGCACAAAAGCCATTACAATATAATTACATACAACAGGGGGAGGGGGGAATCGAACCTGAGACCTAATAAACTCGGGGCCTCAATCTTAACCACTAGGCTAAGACCTCATCGGTCGTTTCAATCTAATTTGATTATGCAACTTACTGTTTCTCTCATATATGTTTGTTCCTTCACTTTCCTTTCAAATCAGTGCAAACATATAGTTCAAGTTCAGTTTGTTGCAGCTCAATTCAGTTAAGTTTGACACGTTTCAATTGAAATGAACACATCCTAAATATCAGATTGGATGATGGAATAACTACTCTATCAGGTTCATAGTGCAACTGGTCAAATCGGTTAGATCAGGCTAACATGACTGCTTTAAAGTACTTAAAAAAAACTAATGTAGAAAATTAAGGAGTTTTTTAAAAGTATGAAAAGTAGTGAGAAAACATTTCCTAGCATAGTTTGTATATTTCTTTGGTCACTAGGCACCCCCGTGGAGCCATACTCAACCATTACTTGAGAGGGTCCAAAGTTGTGGGTTATAAGTGGGTAAAATAGTGCCCAAAACCTCAAAAGTTGAAGTACGTCATTTCTCTACGATATCGCACATGAACCTCCCATGGGTATGTAGAAAGAGCCTAGGGCCGGCAGCCCATATATGTGAGACTATGGATACTGAAATTGTGGGTGGAAATGGAGTTAGGTTGTTTGGAATGACCCCCTACCCGACCGGGGAGGTCTCTTATGTGTAATAATTAATACAAAAAATACACAAAGTTTTTTAAAGTAATAGATTTGACCAACAAAAAAGAGGATTGATAGTTCGCTTGGATTGGGGGGAATAATTAAGGGGGTAATGGAGAAAATTAAAGGGTAAAAGTGGAGGTTGGA